>CAVMJV010000279.1:0-83952 GCA_963681835.1 Meloidogyne enterolobii
GCTCTATCGATTGCCGCTTAGTATGGGAGGAGGGCACCTCCCTTCTCAGAGAAAATCAAATTTGAAAATTTTAAAATTTTTAAAATTCCAAGTTTATTTCCAGCCGATATGTCAATTGTGCCAAGGTGTTTATAATATCTAATATACATTTGATTGTGCTCTATCGATTGCCGCTTAGTATGGGAGGAGGGCACCTCCCTTCTCAGAGAAAATCAAATTTGAAAATTTTAAAATTTTTTAAAATTCCAAGTTTATTTCCAGCCGATATGTCAATTGTGCCAAGGTGTTTATAATATCTAATATACATTTGATTGTGCTCTATCGATTGCCGCTTAGTATGGGAGGAGGGCACCTCCCTTCTCAGAGAAAATCAAATTTGAAAATTTTAAAATTTTTTAAAATTCCAAGTTTATTTCCAGCCGATATGTCAATTGTGCCAAGGTGTTTATAATATCTAATATACATTTGATTGTGCTCTATCGAATGCCGCTTAGTATGGGAGGAGGGCACCTCCCTTCTCCGAGAAAATCAAATTTGAAAATTTTAAAATTTTTTAAAATTCCAAGTTTATTTCCAGCCGATATGTCAATTGTGCCAAGGTGTTTATAATATCTAATATACATTTGATTGTGCTCTATCGATTGCCACTTAGTATGGGAGGAGGGCACCTCCCTTCTCCGAGAAAATCAAATTTGAAAATTTTAAAATTTTTTAAAATTCCAAGTTTATTTCCAGCCGATATGTCAATTGTGCCAAGGTGTTTATAATATCTAATATACATTTGATTGTGCTCTATCGAATGCCGCTTAGTATGGGAGGAGGGCACCTCCCTTCTCCGAGAAAATCAAATTTGAAAATTTTAAAATTTTTTAAAATTCCAAGTTTATTTCCAGCCGATATGTCAATTGTGCCAAGGTGTTTATAATATCTAATATACATTTGATTGTGCTCTATCGAATGCCGCTTAGTATGGGAGGAGGGCACCTCCCTTCTCAGAGAAAATCAAATTTGAAAATTTTAAAATTTTTTAAAATTCCAAGTTTATTTCCAGCCGATATGTCAATTGTGCCAAGGTGTTTATAATATCTAATATACATTTGATTGTGCTCTATCGATTGCCGCTTAGTATGGGAGGAGGGCACCTCCCTTCTCAGAGAAAATCAAATTTGAAAATTTTAAAATTTTTTAAAATTCCAAGTTTATTTCCAGCCGATATGTCAATTGTGCCAAGGTGTTTATAATATCTAATATACATTTGATTGTGCTCTATCGATTGCCGCTTAGTATGGGAGGAGGGCACCTCCCTTCTCAGAGAAAATCAAATTTGAAAATTTTAAAATTTTTTAAAATTCCAAGTTTATTTCCAGCCGATATGTCAATTGTGCCAAGGTGTTTATAATATCTAATATACATTTGATTGTGCTCTATCGATTGCCGCTTAGTATGGGAGGAGGGCACCTCCCTTCTCAGAGAAAATCAAATTTGAAAATTTTAAAATTTTTTAAAATTCCAAGTTTATTTCCAGCCGATATGTCAATTGTGCCAAGGTGTTTATAATATCTAATATACATTTGATTGTGCTCTATCGAATGCCGCTTAGTATGGGAGGAGGGCACCTCCCTTCTCCGAGAAAATCAAATTTGAAAATTTTAAAATTTTTTAAAATTCCAAGTTTATTTCCAGCCGATATGTCAATTGTGCCAAGGTGTTTATAATATCTAATATACATTTGATTGTGCTCTATCGAATGCCGCTTAGTATGGGAGGAGGGCACCTCCCTTCTCAGAGAAAATCAAATTTGAAAATTTTAAAATTTTTTAAAATTCCAAGTTTATTTCCAGCCGATATGTCAATTGTGCCAAGGTGTTTATAATATCTAATATACATTTGATTGTGCTCTATCGAATGCCGCTTAGTATGGGAGGAGGGCACCTCCCTTCTCAGAGAAAATCAAATTTGAAAATTTTAAAATTTTTTAAAATTCCAAGTTTATTTCCAGCCGATATGTCAATTGTGCCAAGGTGTTTATAATATCTAATATACATTTGATTGTGCTCTATCGAATGCCGCTTAGTATGGGAGGAGGGCACCTCCCTTCTCAGAGAAAATCAAATTTGAAAATTTTAAAATTTTTTAAAATTCCAAGTTTATTTCCAGCCGATATGTCAATTGTGCCAAGGTGTTTATAATATCTAATATACATTTGATTGTGCTCTATCGATTGCCGCTTAGTATGGGAGGAGGGCACCTCCCTTCTCAGAGAAAATCAAATTTGAAAATTTTAAAATTTTTTAAAATTCCAAGTTTATTTCCAGCCGATATGTCAATTGTGCCAAGGTGTTTATAATATCTAATATACATTTGATTGTGCTCTATCGAATGCCGCTTAGTATGGGAGGAGGGCACCTCCCTTCTCCGAGAAAATCAAATTTGAAAATTTTAAAATTTTTTAAAATTCCAAGTTTATTTCCAGCCGATATGTCAATTGTGCCAAGGTGTTTATAATATCTAATATACATTTGATTGTGCTCTATCGAATGCCGCTTAGTATGGGAGGAGGGCACCTCCCTTCTCCGAGAAAATCAAATTTGAAAATTTTAAAATTTTTTAAAATTCCAAGTTTATTTCCAGCCGATATGTCAATTGTGCCAAGGTGTTTATAATATCTAATATACATTTGATTGTGCTCTATCGATTGCCACTTAGTATGGGAGGAGGGCACCTCCCTTCTCCGAGAAAATCAAATTTGAAAATTTTAAAATTTTTTAAAATTCCAAGTTTATTTCCAGCCGATATGTCAATTGTGCCAAGGTGTTTATAATATCTAATATACATTTGATTGTGCTCTATCGAATGCCGCTTAGTATGGGAGGAGGGCACCTCTCTTCTCAGAGAAAATCAAATTTGAAAATTTTAAAATTTTTTAAAATTCCAAGTATATTTCCAGCCGATATGTCAATTGTGCCAAGGTGTTTATAATATCTAATATACATTTGATTGTGCTCTATCGATTGCCGCTTAGTATGGGAGGAGGGCACCTCCCTTCTCAGAGAAAATCAAATTTGAAAATTTTAAAATTTTTTAAAATTCCAAGTTTATTTCCAGCCGATATGTCAATTGTGCCAAGGTGTTTATAATATCTAATATACATTTGATTGTGCTCTATCGAATGCCGCTTAGTATGGGAGGAGGGCACCTCCCTTCTCAGAGAAAATCAAATTTGAAAATTTTAAAATTTTTTAAAATTCCAAGTTTATTTCCAGCCGATATGTCAATTGTGCCAAGGTGTTTATAATATCTAATATACATTTGATTGTGCTCTATCGATTGCCGCTTAGTATGGGAGGAGGGCACCTCCCTTCTCAGAGAAAATCAAATTTGAAAATTTTAAAATTTTTTAAAATTCCAAGTTTATTTCCAGCCGATATGTCAATTGTGCCAAGGTGTTTATAATATCTAATATACATTTGATTGTGCTCTATCGAATGCCGCTTAGTATGGGAGGAGGGCACCTCCCTTCTCAGAGAAAATCAAATTTGAAAATTTTAAAATTTTTTAAAATTCCAAGTTTATTTCCAGCCGATATGTCAATTGTGCCAAGGTGTTTATAATATCTAATATACATTTGATTGTGCTCTATCGAATGCCGCTTAGTATGGGAGGAGGGCACCTCCCTTCTCAGAGAAAATCAAATTTGAAAATTTTAAAATTTTTTAAAATTCCAAGTTTATTTCCAGCCGATATGTCAATTGTGCCAAGGTGTTTATAATATCTAATATACATTTGATTGTGCTCTATCGAATGCCGCTTAGTATGGGAGGAGGGCACCTCCCTTCTCCGAGAAAATCAAATTTGAAAATTTTAAAATTTTTTAAAATTCCAAGTTTATTTCCAGCCGATATGTCAATTGTGCCAAGGTGTTTATAATATCTAATATACATTTGATTGTGCTCTATCGAATGCCGCTTAGTATGGGAGGAGGGCACCTCCCTTCTCCGAGAAAATCAAATTTGAAAATTTTAAAATTTTTTAAAATTCCAAGTTTATTTCCAGCCGATATGTCAATTGTGCCAAGGTGTTTATAATATCTAATATACATTTGATTGTGCTCTATCGAATGCCGCTTAGTATGGGAGGAGGGCACCTCCCTTCTCCGAGAAAATCAAATTTGAAAATTTTAAAATTTTTTAAAATTCCAAGTTTATTTCCAGCCGATATGTCAATTGTGCCAAGGTGTTTATAATATCTAATATACATTTGATTGTGCTCTATCGAATGCCGCTTAGTATGGGAGGAGGGCACCTCCCTTCTCCGAGAAAATCAAATTTGAAAATTTTAAAATTTTTTAAAATTCCAAGTTTATTTCCAGCCGATATGTCAATTGTGCCAAGGTGTTTATAATATCTAATATACATTTGATTGTGCTCTATCGATTGCCACTTAGTATGGGAGGAGGGCACCTCCCTTCTCCGAGAAAATCAAATTTGAAAATTTTAAAATTTTTTAAAATTCCAAGTATATTTCCAGCCGATATGTCAATTGTGCCAAGGTGTTTATAATATCTAATATACATTTGATTGTGCTCTATCGAATGCCGCTTAGTATGGGAGGAGGGCACCTCTCTTCTCAGAGAAAATCAAATTTGAAAATTTTAAAATTTTTTAAAATTCCAAGTATATTTCCAGCCGATATGTCAATTGTGCCAAGGTGTTTATAATATCTAATATACATTTGATTGTGCTCTATCGATTGCCGCTTAGTATGGGAGGAGGGCACCTCCCTTCTCAGAGAAAATCAAATTTGAAAATTTTAAAATTTTTTAAAATTCCAAGTTTATTTCCAGCCGATATGTCAATTGTGCCAAGGTGTTTATAATATCTAATATACATTTGATTGTGCTCTATCGATTGCCGCTTAGTATGGGAGGAGGGCACCTCCCTTCTCAGAGAAAATCAAATTTGAAAATTTTAAAATTTTTTAAAATTCCAAGTTTATTTCCAGCCGATATGTCAATTGTGCCAAGGTGTTTATAATATCTAATATACATTTGATTGTGCTCTATCGATTGCCGCTTAGTATGGGAGGAGGGCACCTCCCTTCTCAGAGAAAATCAAATTTGAAAATTTTAAAATTTTTTAAAATTCCAAGTATATTTCCAGCCGATATGTCAATTGTGCCAAGGTGTTTATAATATCTAATATACATTTGATTGTGCTCTATCGATTGCCGCTTAGTATGGGAGGAGGGCACCTCCCTTCTCAGAGAAAATCAAATTTGAAAATTTTAAAATTTTTTAAAATTCCAAGTTTATTTCCAGCCGATATGTCAATTGTGCCAAGGTGTTTATAATATCTAATATACATTTGATTGTGCTCTATCGATTGCCGCTTAGTATGGGAGGAGGGCACCTCCCTTCTCAGAGAAAATCAAATTTGAAAATTTTAAAATTTTTTAAAATTCCAAGTTTATTTCCAGCCGATATGTCAATTGTGCCAAGGTGTTTATAATATCTAATATACATTTGATTGTGCTCTATCGATTGCCGCTTAGTATGGGAGGAGGGCACCTCCCTTCTCAGAGAAAATCAAATTTGAAAATTTTAAAATTTTTTAAAATTCCAAGTTTATTTCCAGCCGATATGTCAATTGTGCCAAGGTGTTTATAATATCTAATATACATTTGATTGTGCTCTATCGATTGCCGCTTAGTATGGGAGGAGGGCACCTCCCTTCTCAGAGAAAATCAAATTTGAAAATTTTAAAATTTTTTAAAATTCCAAGTTTATTTCCAGCCGATATGTCAATTGTGCCAAGGTGTTTATAATATCTAATATACATTTGATTGTGCTCTATCGATTGCCGCTTAGTATGGGAGGAGGGCACCTCCCTTCTCAGAGAAAATCAAATTTGAAAATTTTAAAATTTTTTAAAATTCCAAGTTTATTTCCAGCCGATATGTCAATTGTGCCAAGGTGTTTATAATATCTAATATACATTTGATTGTGCTCTATCGATTGCCGCTTAGTATGGGAGGAGGGCACCTCCCTTCTCAGAGAAAATCAAATTTGAAAATTTTAAAATTTTTTAAAATTCCAAGTTTATTTCCAGCCGATATGTCAATTGTGCCAAGGTGTTTATAATATCTAATATACATTTGATTGTGCTCTATCGATTGCCGCTTAGTATGGGAGGAGGGCACCTCCCTTCTCAGAGAAAATCAAATTTGAAAATTTTAAAATTTTTTAAAATTCCAAGTTTATTTCCAGCCGATATGTCAATTGTGCCAAGGTGTTTATAATATCTAATATACATTTGATTGTGCTCTATCGATTGCCGCTTAGTATGGGAGGAGGGCACCTCCCTTCTCAGAGAAAATCAAATTTGAAAATTTTAAAATTTTTTAAAATTCCAAGTTTATTTCCAGCCGATATGTCAATTGTGCCAACGTGTTTATAATATCTAATATACATTTGATTGTGCTCTATCGATTGCCGCTTAGTATGGGAGAAGGGCACCTCCCTTCTCAGAGAAAATCAAATTTGAAAATTTTAAAATTTTTTAAAATTCCAAGTTTATTTCCAGCCGATATGTCAATTGTGCCAAGGTGTTTATAATATCTAATATACATTTGATTGTGCTCTATCGATTGCCGCTTAGTATGGGAGGAGGGCACCTCCCTTCTCAGAGAAAATCAAATTTGAAAATTTTAAAATTTTTTAAAATTCCAAGTATATTTCCAGCCGATATGTCAATTGTGCCAAGGTGTTTATAATATCTAATATACATTTGATTGTGCTCTATCGATTGCCGCTTAGTATGGGAGGAGGGCACCTCCCTTCTCAGAGAAAATCAAATTTGAAAATTTTAAAATTTTTTAAAATTCCAAGTTTATTTCCAGCCGATATGTCAATTGTGCCAAGGTGTTTATAATATCTAATATACATTTGATTGTTCTCTATCGATTGCCGCTTAGTATGGGAGGAGGGCACCTCCCTTCTCAGAGAAAATCAAATTTGAAAATTTTAAAATTTTTTAAAATTCCAAGTTTATTTCCAGCCGATATGTCAATTGTGCCAAGGTGTTTATAATATCTAATATACATTTGATTGTGCTCTATCGATTGCCGCTTAGTATGGGAGGAGGGCACCTCCCTTCTCAGAGAAAATCAAATTTGAAAATTTTAAAATTTTTTAAAATTCCAAGTTTATTTCCAGCCGATATGTCAATTGTGCCAAGGTGTTTATAATATCTAATATACATTTGATTGTGCTCTATCGATTGCCGCTTAGTATGGGAGGAGGGCACCTCCCTTCTCAGAGAAAATCAAATTTGAAAATTTTAAAATTTTTTAAAATTCCAAGTTTATTTCCAACCGATATGTCAATTGTGCCAAGGTGTTTATAATATCTAATATACATTTGATTGTGCTCTATCGATTGCCGCTTAGTATGGGAGGAGGGCACCTCCCTTCTCAGAGAAAATCAAATTTGAAAATTTTAAAATTTTTTAAAATTCCAAGTTTATTTCCAGCCGATATGTCAATTGTGCCAAGGTGTTTATAATATCTAATATACATTTGATTGTGCTCTATCGAATGCCGCTTAGTATGGGAGGAGGGCACCTCCCTTCTCAGAGAAAATCAAATTTGAAAATTTTAAAATTTTTTAAAATTCCAAGTTTATTTCCAGCCGATATGTCAATTGTGCCAAGGTGTTTATAATATCTAATATACATTTGATTGTGCTCTATCGATTGCCGCTTAGTATGGGAGAAGGGCACCTCCCTTCTCAGAGAAAATCAAATTTGAAAATTTTAAAATTTTTTAAAATTCCAAGTTTATTTCCAGCCGATATGTCAATTGTGCCAAGGTGTTTATAATATCTAATATACATTTGATTGTGCTCTATCGATTGCCGCTTAGTATGGGAGGAGGGCACCTCCCTTCTCAGAGAAAATCAAATTTGAAAATTTTAAAATTTTTTAAAATTCCAAGTTTATTTCCAGCCGATATGTCAATTGTGCCAACGTGTTTATAATATCTAATATACATTTGATTGTGCTCTATCGATTGCCGCTTAGTATGGGAGGAGGGCACCTCCCTTCTCAGAGAAAATCAAATTTGAAAATTTTAAAATTTTTTAAAATTCCAAGTTTATTTCCAGCCGATATGTCAATTGTGCCAAGGTGTTTATAATATCTAATATACATTTGATTGTGCTCTATCGATTGCCGCTTAGTATGGGAGGAGGGCACCTCCCTTCTCAGAGAAAATCAAATTTGAAAATTTTAAAATTTTTTAAAATTCCAAGTATATTTCCAGCCGATATGTCAATTGTGCCAAGGTGTTTATAATATCTAATATACATTTGATTGTGCTCTATCGATTGCCGCTTAGTATGGGAGGAGGGCACCTCCCTTCTCAGAGAAAATCAAATTTGAAAATTTTAAAATTTTTTAAAATTCCAAGTTTATTTCCAGCCGATATGTCAATTGTGCCAAGGTGTTTATAATATCTAATATACATTTGATTGTGCTCTATCGAATGCCGCTTAGTATGGGAGGAGGGCACCTCCCTTCTCCGAGAAAATCAAATTTGAAAATTTTAAAATTTTTTAAAATTCCAAGTTTATTTCCAACCGAAATGTCAATTGTGCCAAGGTGTTTATAATATCTAATATACATTTGATTGTGCTCTATCGAATGCCGCTTAGTATGGGAGGAGGGCACCTCCCTTCTCCGAGAAAATCAAATTTGAAAATTTTAAAATTTTTTAAAATTCCAAGTATATTTCCAGCCGATATGTCAATTGTGCCAAGGTGTTTATAATATCTAATATACATTTGATTGTGCTCTATCGAATGCCGCTTAGTATGGGAGGAGGGCACCTCCCTTCTCCGAGAAAATCAAATTTGAAAATTTTAAAATTTTTTAAAATTCCAAGTTTATTTCCAGCCGATATGTCAATTGTGCCAAGGTGTTTATAATATCTAATATACATTTGATTGTGCTCTATCGAATGCCGCTTAGTATGGGAGGAGGGCACCTCCCTTCTCCGAGAAAATCAAATTTGAAAATTTTAAAATTTTTTAAAATTCCAAGTTTATTTCCAGCCGATATGTCAATTGTGCCAAGGTGTTTATAATATCTAATATACATTTGATTGTGCTCTATCGATTGCCGCTTAGTATGGGAGGAGGGCACCTCCCTTCTCAGAGAAAATCAAATTTGAAAATTTTAAAATTTTTTAAAATTCCAAGTATATTTCCAGCCGATATGTCAATTGTGCCAAGGTGTTTATAATATCTAATATACATTTGATTGTGCTCTATCGATTGCCGCTTAGTATGGGAGGAGGGCACCTCCCTTCTCAGAGAAAATCAAATTTGAAAATTTTAAAATTTTTTAAAATTCCAAGTTTATTTCCAGCCGATATGTCAATTGTGCCAAGGTGTTTATAATATCTAATATACATTTGATTGTTCTCTATCGATTGCCGCTTAGTATGGGAGGAGGGCACCTCCCTTCTCAGAGAAAATCAAATTTGAAAATTTTAAAATTTTTTAAAATTCCAAGTTTATTTCCAGCCGATATGTCAATTGTGCCAAGGTGTTTATAATATCTAATATACATTTGATTGTGCTCTATCGATTGCCGCTTAGTATGGGAGGAGGGCACCTCCCTTCTCAGAGAAAATCAAATTTGAAAATTTTAAAATTTTTTAAAATTCCAAGTTTATTTCCAGCCGATATGTCAATTGTGCCAAGGTGTTTATAATATCTAATATACATTTGATTGTGCTCTATCGATTGCCGCTTAGTATGGGAGGAGGGCACCTCCCTTCTCAGAGAAAATCAAATTTGAAAATTTTAAAATTTTTTAAAATTCCAAGTTTATTTCCAACCGATATGTCAATTGTGCCAAGGTGTTTATAATATCTAATATACATTTGATTGTGCTCTATCGATTGCCGCTTAGTATGGGAGGAGGGCACCTCCCTTCTCAGAGAAAATCAAATTTGAAAATTTTAAAATTTTTTAAAATTCCAAGTTTATTTCCAGCCGATATGTCAATTGTGCCAAGGTGTTTATAATATCTAATATACATTTGATTGTGCTCTATCGAATGCCGCTTAGTATGGGAGGAGGGCACCTCCCTTCTCAGAGAAAATCAAATTTGAAAATTTTAAAATTTTTTAAAATTCCAAGTTTATTTCCAGCCGATATGTCAATTGTGCCAAGGTGTTTATAATATCTAATATACATTTGATTGTGCTCTATCGATTGCCGCTTAGTATGGGAGAAGGGCACCTCCCTTCTCAGAGAAAATCAAATTTGAAAATTTTAAAATTTTTTAAAATTCCAAGTTTATTTCCAGCCGATATGTCAATTGTGCCAAGGTGTTTATAATATCTAATATACATTTGATTGTGCTCTATCGATTGCCGCTTAGTATGGGAGGAGGGCACCTCCCTTCTCAGAGAAAATCAAATTTGAAAATTTTAAAATTTTTTAAAATTCCAAGTTTATTTCCAGCCGATATGTCAATTGTGCCAACGTGTTTATAATATCTAATATACATTTGATTGTGCTCTATCGATTGCCGCTTAGTATGGGAGGAGGGCACCTCCCTTCTCAGAGAAAATCAAATTTGAAAATTTTAAAATTTTTTAAAATTCCAAGTTTATTTCCAGCCGATATGTCAATTGTGCCAAGGTGTTTATAATATCTAATATACATTTGATTGTGCTCTATCGATTGCCGCTTAGTATGGGAGGAGGGCACCTCCCTTCTCAGAGAAAATCAAATTTGAAAATTTTAAAATTTTTTAAAATTCCAAGTATATTTCCAGCCGATATGTCAATTGTGCCAAGGTGTTTATAATATCTAATATACATTTGATTGTGCTCTATCGATTGCCGCTTAGTATGGGAGGAGGGCACCTCCCTTCTCAGAGAAAATCAAATTTGAAAATTTTAAAATTTTTTAAAATTCCAAGTTTATTTCCAGCCGATATGTCAATTGTGCCAAGGTGTTTATAATATCTAATATACATTTGATTGTGCTCTATCGAATGCCGCTTAGTATGGGAGGAGGGCACCTCCCTTCTCCGAGAAAATCAAATTTGAAAATTTTAAAATTTTTTAAAATTCCAAGTTTATTTCCAACCGAAATGTCAATTGTGCCAAGGTGTTTATAATATCTAATATACATTTGATTGTGCTCTATCGAATGCCGCTTAGTATGGGAGGAGGGCACCTCCCTTCTCCGAGAAAATCAAATTTGAAAATTTTAAAATTTTTTAAAATTCCAAGTATATTTCCAGCCGATATGTCAATTGTGCCAAGGTGTTTATAATATCTAATATACATTTGATTGTGCTCTATCGAATGCCGCTTAGTATGGGAGGAGGGCACCTCCCTTCTCCGAGAAAATCAAATTTGAAAATTTTAAAATTTTTTAAAATTCCAAGTTTATTTCCAGCCGATATGTCAATTGTGCCAAGGTGTTTATAATATCTAATATACATTTGATTGTGCTCTATCGAATGCCGCTTAGTATGGGTGGAGGGCACCTCCCTTCTCCGAGAAAATCAAATTTGAAAATTTTAAAATTTTTAAAAATTCCAAGTTTATTTCCAGCCGAAATGTCAATTGTGCCAAGGTGTTTATAATATCTAATATACATCTAATTTAGATCTATCGAATGACGCTTAGTATGGGAGGAGGGCACCTCTCTTCTCCGAGAAAATCAAATTTGAAAATTTTAAAATTTTTTAAAATTCCAAGTTTATTTCCAGCCGAAATGTCAATTGTGCCAAGGTGTTTATTATATCTAATATACATCTAATTTAGATCTATCGAATGACGCTTAGTATGGGAGGAGGGCACCTCCCTTCTCCGAGAAAATCAAATTTGAAAATTTTAAAATTTTTTAAAATTCCAAGTTTATTTCCAGCCGAAATGTCAATTGTGCCAAGGTGTTTATAATATCTAATATACATCTAATTTAGATCTATCGAATGACGCTTAGTATGGGAGGAGGGCACCTCCCTTCTCCGAGAAAATCAAATTTGAAAATTTTAAAATTTTTTAAAATTCCAAGTTTATTTCCAGCCGAAATGTCAATTGTGCCAAGGTGTTTATAATATCTAATATACATCTAATTTAGATCTATCGAATGACGCTTAGTATGGAAGGAGGGCACCTCTCTTCTGCGAGAAAATCAAATTTGAAAATTTTAAAATTTTTAAAAATTCCAAGTAAATTTCCAGCCGAAATGTCAATTGTGCCAAGGTGTTTATTATATCTAATATACATCTAATTTAGATCTATCGAATGACGCTTAGTATGGGAGGAGGGCACCTCTCTTCTCCGAGAAAATCAAATTTGAAAATTATAAAATTTTTAAAAATTCCAAGTAAATTTCCAGCCGAAATGTCAATTGTGCCAAGGTGTTTATAATATCTAATATACATCTAATTTAGATCTATCGAATGACGCTTAGTATGGGAGGAGGGCACCTCTCTTCTCCGAGGAAAATCAAATTTGAAAATTTTAAAATTTTTAAAAATTCCAAGTAAATTTCCAGCCGAAATGTCAATTGTGCCAAGGTGTTTATAATATCTAATATACATCTAATTTAGATCTATCGAATGACGCTTAGTATGGGAGGAGGGCACCTCTCTTCTCCGAGAAAATCAAATTTGAAAATTATAAAATTTTTAAAAATTCCAAGTAAATTTCCAGCCGAAATGTCAATTGTGCCAAGGTGTTTATAATATCTAATATACATCTAATTTAGATCTATCGAATGACGCTTAGTATGGGAGGAGGGCACCTCTCTTCTCCGAGAAAATCAAATTTGAAAATTATAAAATTTTTAAAAATTCCAAGTAAATTTCCAGCCGAAATGTCAATTGTGCCAAGGTGTTTATAATATCTAATATACATCTAATTTAGATCTATCGAATGACGCTTAGTATGGGAGGAGGGCACCTCTCTTCTCCGAGAAAATCAAATTTGAAAATTTTAAAATTTTTAAAAATTCCAAGTAAATTTCCAGCCGAAATGTCAATTGTGCCAAGGTGTTTATAATATCTAATATACATCTAATTTAGATCTATCGAATGACGCTTAGTATGGGAGGAGGGCACCTCTCTTCTCCGAGAAAATCAAATTTGAAAATTTTAAAATTTTTAAAAATTCCAAGTAAATTTCCAGCCGAAATGTCAATTGTGCCAAGGTGTTTATAATATCTAATATACATCTAATTTAGATCTATCGAATGACGCTTAGTATGGGAGGAGGGCACCTCTCTTCTGCGAGAAAATCAAATTTGAAAATTTTAAAATTTTTAAAAATTCCAAGTAAATTTCCAGCCGAAATGTCAATTGTGCCAAGGTGTTTATAATATCTAATATACATCTAATTTAGATCTATCGAATGACGCTTAGTATGGGAGGAGGGCACCTCTCTTCTCCGAGAAAATCAAATTTGAAAATTATAAAATTTTTAAAAATTCCAAGTAAATTTCCAGCCGAAATGTCAATTGTGCCAAGGTGTTTATAATATCTAATATACATCTAATTTAGATCTATCGAATGACGCTTAGTATGGGAGGAGGGCACCTCTCTTCTGCGAGAAAATCAAATTTGAAAATTTTAAAATTTTTAAAAATTCCAAGTAAATTTCCAGCCGAAATGTCAATTGTGCCAAGGTGTTTATAATATCTAATATACATCTAATTTAGATCTATCGAATGACGCTTAGTATGGGAGGAGGGCACCTCTCTTCTCCGAGAAAATCAAATTTGAAAATTATAAAATTTTTAAAAATTCCAAGTAAATTTCCAGCCGAAATGTCAATTGTGCCAAGGTGTTTATAATATCTAATATACATCTAATTTAGATCTATCGAATGACGCTTAGTATGGGAGGAGGGCACCTCTCTTCTGCGAGAAAATCAAATTTGAAAATTTTAAAATTTTTAAAAATTCCAAGTAAATTTCCAGCCGAAATGTCAATTGTGCCAAGGTGTTTATAATATCTAATATACATCTAATTTAGATCTATCGAATGACGCTTAGTATGGGAGGAGGGCACCTCTCTTCTCCGAGAAAATCAAATTTGAAAATTATAAAATTTTTAAAAATTCCAAGTAAATTTCCAGCCGAAATGTCAATTGTGCCAAGGTGTTTATAATATCTAATATACATCTAATTTAGATCTATCGAATGACGCTTAGTATGGGAGGAGGGCACCTCTCTTCTGCGAGAAAATCAAATTTGAAAATTTTAAAATTTTTAAAAATTCCAAGTAAATTTCCAGCCGAAATGTCAATTGTGCCAAGGTGTTTATAATATCTAATATACATCTAATTTAGATCTATCGAATGACGCTTAGTATGGGAGGAGGGCACCTCTCTTCTCCGAGAAAATCAAATTTGAAAATTATAAAATTTTTAAAAATTCCAAGTAAATTTCCAGCCGAAATGTCAATTGTGCCAAGGTGTTTATAATATCTAATATACATCTAATTTAGATCTATCGAATGACGCTTAGTATGGGAGGAGGGCACCTCTCTTCTGCGAGAAAATCAAATTTGAAAATTTTAAAATTTTTAAAAATTCCAAGTAAATTTCCAGCCGAAATGTCAATTGTGCCAAGGTGTTTATAATATCTAATATACATCTAATTTAGATCTATCGAATGACGCTTAGTATGGGAGGAGGGCACCTCTCTTCTGCGAGAAAATCAAATTTGAAAATTTTAAAATTTTTAAAAATTCCAAGTAAATTTCCAGCCGAAATGTCAATTGTGCCAAGGTGTTTATAATATCTAATATACATCTAATTTAGATCTATCGAATGACGCTTAGTATGGGAGGAGGGCACCTCTCTTCTCCGAGAAAATCAAATTTGAAAATTATAAAATTTTTAAAAATTCCAAGTAAATTTCCAGCCGAAATGTCAATTGTGCCAAGGTGTTTATAATATCTAATATACATCTAATTTAGATCTATCGAATGACGCTTAGTATGGGAGGAGGGCACCTCTCTTCTGCGAGAAAATCAAATTTGAAAATTTTAAAATTTTTAAAAATTCCAAGTAAATTTCCAGCCGAAATGTCAATTGTGCCAAGGTGTTTATAATATCTAATATACATCTAATTTAGATCTATCGAATGACGCTTAGTATGGGAGGAGGGCACCTCTCTTCTCCGAGAAAATCAAATTTGAAAATTATAAAATTTTTAAAAATTCCAAGTAAATTTCCAGCCGAAATGTCAATTGTGCCAAGGTGTTTATAATATCTAATATACATCTAATTTAGATCTATCGAATGACGCTTAGTATGGGAGGAGGGCACCTCTCTTCTCCGAGAAAATCAAATTTGAAAATTATAAAATTTTTAAAAATTCCAAGTAAATTTCCAGCCGAAATGTCAATTGTGCCAAGGTGTTTATAATATCTAATATACATCTAATTTAGATCTATCGAATGACGCTTAGTATGGGAGGAGGGCACCTCTCTTCTCCGAGAAAATCAAATTTGAAAATTATAAAATTTTTAAAAATTCCAAGTAAATTTCCAGCCGAAATGTCAATTGTGCCAAGGTGTTTATAATATCTAATATACATCTAATTTAGATCTATCGAATGACGCTTAGTATTGGCACAATTGACATTTCGGCTGGAAATAAACTTGGAATTTTTAAAAATTTTAAAATTTTTAAATTTGATTTTCTCTGAGAAGAGAGGTGCCCTCCTCCCATACTAAGTGTCATTCGATAGATCTAAATTAGATGTATATTAGATATAATAAACACCTTGGCACAATTGACATTTCGGCTGGAAATAAACTTGGAATTTTTAAAAATTTTAAAATTTTTAAATTTGATTTTCTCTGAGAAGAGAGGTGCCCTCCTCCCATACTAAGTGTCATTCGATAGATCTAAATTAGATGTATATTAGATATAATAAACACCTTGGCACAATTGACATTTCGGCTGGAAATAAACTTGGAATTTTTAAAAATTTTAAAATTTTCAAATTTGATTTTCTCTGAGAAGAGAGGTGCCCTCCTCCCATACTAAGTGTCATTCGATAGATCTAAATTAGATGTATATTAGTTATAATAAACACCTTGGCACAATTGACATTTCGGCTGGAAATAAACTTGGAATTTTTAAAAATTTTAAAATTTTTAAATTTGATTTTCTCTGAGAAGAGAGGTGCCCTCCTCCCATACTAAGTGTCATTCGATAGATCTAAATTAGATGTATATTAGTAGATGTATATTAGCCGAAATGTCAATTGTGCCAAGGTGTTTATTATATCTAATATACATCTAATTTAGATCTATCGAATGACACTTAGTATGGGAGGAGGGCACCTCTCTTCTCAGAGAAAATCAAATTTAAAAATTTTAAAATTTTTAAAAATTCCAAGTTTATTTCCAGCCGAAATGTCAATTGTGCCAAGGTGTTTATTATAACTAATATACATCTAATTTAGATCTATCGAATGACACTTAGTATGGGAGGAGGGCACCTCTCTTCTCAGAGAAAATCAAATTTAAAAATTTTAAAATTTTTAAAAATTCCAAGTTTATTTCCAGCCGAAATGTCAATTGTGCCAAGGTGTTTATTATAACTAATATACATCTAATTTAGATCTATCGAATGACACTTAGTATGGGAGGAGGGCACCTCTCTTCTCAGAGAAAATCAAATTTGAAAATTTTAAAATTTTTAAAAATTCCAAGTTTATTTCCAGCCGAAATGTCAATTGTGCCAAGGTGTTTATTATATCTAATATACATCTAATTTAGATCTATCGAATGACACTTAGTATGGGAGGAGGGCACCTCTCTTCTCAGAGAAAATCAAATTTAAAAATTTTAAAATTTTTAAAAATTCCAAGTTTATTTCCAGCCGAAATGTCAATTGTGCCAAGGTGTTTATTATAACTAATATACATCTAATTTAGATCTATCGAATGACACTTAGTATGGGAGGAGGGCACCTCTCTTTCTCAGAGAAAATCAAATTTAAAAATTTTAAAATTTTTAAAAATTCCAAGTTTATTTCCAGCCGAAATGTCAATTGTGCCAAGGTGTTTATTATATCTAATATACATCTAATTTAGATCTATCGAATGACACTTAGTATGGGAGGAGGGCACCTCTCTTCTCAGAGAAAATCAAATTTGAAAATTTTAAAATTTTTAAAAATTCCAAGTTTATTTCCAGCCGAAATGTCAATTGTGCCAAGGTGTTTATTATAACTAATATACATCTAATTTAGATCTATCGAATAACACTTAGTAAGGGAGGAGGGCACCTCTCTTCTCAGAGAAAATCAAATTTGAATATTTTAAAATTTTTAAAAATTCCAAGTTTATTTCCAGCCGAAATGTCAATTGTGCCAAGGTGTTTATTATAACTAATATACATCTAATTTAGATCTATCGAATGACACTTAGTATGGGAGGAGGGCACCTCTCTTCTCAGAGAAAATCAAATTTAAAAATTTTAAAATTTTTAAAAATTCCAAGTTTATTTCCAGCCGAAATGTCAATTGTGCCAAGGTGTTTATTATAACTAATATACATCTAATTTAGATCTATCGAATGACACTTAGTATGGGAGGACTAAGTGTCATTCGATAGATCTAAATTAGATGTATATTAGTTATAATAAACACCTTGGCACAATTGACATTTCGGCTGGAAATAAACTTGGAATTTTTAAAAATTTTAAAATTTTTAAATTTGATTTTCTCTGAGAAGAGAGGTGCCCTCCTCCCATACTAAGTGTCATTCGATAGATCTAAATTAGATGTATATTAGTTATAATAAACACCTTGGCACAATTGACATTTCGGCTGGAAATAAACTTGGAATTTTTAAAAATTTTAAAATATTCAAATTTGATTTTCTCTGAGAAGAGAGGTGCCCTTGTCTGTTTTATAGAATTTACGTGGAACCGACAGACCCAGACATTTATGAAGTTTTTACTTGTAAATGGATTCCTATATTCACGTTTAGTGGTGAAACAATTTTTCTGAGTGAAGAAACAAAAGAAAATCAAGAATCTTTATTCGAAGTTCAACCCGGAATGATAGTTCATGATAAAAATTTTACTATCTCTGTTACTCAATTTTCGTTACCTCCAGAACCAGAAATGAACGGAAAATTTATTGGAAATAAAAAATTTGTATCTTTAATAGATGATATCTATTCGAATGTACATTGTAAAAATTATTTGGCTGCTGAGAAATTCGAATGTGATATAAAGGAAGAAATATGTCAAGAATGTCTCCCCGATCATGACAATGAAAAAGTAGATTGTAAATGTAAAAATTTAGAATTAGATAGTTTAATATTAGATACTCAAAGAATATTGCCGATAAAAACACAGACATTAGATTTGAATTATGATGGTCTAAATGTGTATTCCGAAATTTACGGAATGCCTTTTGATGTAGTAATAAAAGTAAACAATTTAAGACTTGTAACTGTCGATGATTGGAATAAATGTGAAGTAAAAATTTTAGAATTTGGAGGTTGTTATAATTGTCGCACCGGAGCTGATTTGAATTTCACATGTAAAACTAGTAATGGAATGGCTTTAGCTGAAATTTTTTGTGATAAAGACATTGCGTTTACTACTAAATGTTCAGAAGTAACCACAAAAATTTTTTACAAACCATCTTTTTTGCTGAGATGTTTATTTGAAATGATTCATAGATTAACATAGAATTTTTATATTCTAAATATTTATCAATTTGTACTTTTTCTTTATTAAACTCTATGTATTGTATGTAGGTAAATATTAATGGAGATAAAAGATTTAAACTTTTTAACAATGTAATTTCTGAACTTTTTTCCTTTAATGTAATTTTTCTTGAAATTTTTATGTAAAAAATTTGACTAATTTCTGAATTTTTCTGTATTAGACTTGTGTTACAATAACTTGTGTTAGAACAACCTCCCCCTTCAAAAAACATGAATACAATAACGAATTTTAATAAATATCTGTATACTCGAAAAACAAATTTTAACTTAATTATAATACAAAATACTAAGTAAAAGAACAGCAAAATTCCAATAAGTATTAAAAAATTTTTTATCTGTAACACAAATTCTATTAAGTCCGATTTAATTAAATTTTTTAACATTTTTTCAACATAATTCCAAATGGATTGATTATTTATGTTGTCATTTACTTTAACATCTGAATTAATTACATGTCTATTATTTTCAAATTCCAAAATATCAATTAAAAATAATTTTCCGTTTATTTTCAAATCAGTAGTTCCACCTAAACACTCAACTTTGCAATCTAATTTGATATGAGCGTGATCAAAGTTTAATCTTTGTATTACATTTTCACCTACTTCTGAACATTTAGTAGTAAACGCAATGTCTTTATCACAAAAAATTTCAGCTAAAGCCATTCCATTACTAGTTTTACATGTGAAATTCAAATCAGCTCCGGTGCGACAATTATAACAACCTCCAAATTCTAAAATTTTTACTTCACATTTATTCCAATCATCGACAGTTACAAGTCTTAAATTGTTTACTTTTATTACTACATCAAAAGGCATTCCGTAAATTTCGGAATACACATTTAGACCATCATAATTCAAATCTAATGTCTGTGTTTTTATCGGCAATATTCTTTGAGTATCTAATATTAAACTATCTAATTCTAAATTTTTACATTTACAATCTACTTTTTCATTGTCATGATCGGGGAGACATTCTTGACATATTTCTTCCTTTATATCACATTCGAATTTCTCAGCAGCCAAATAATTTTTACAATGTACATTCGAATAGATATCATCTATTAAAGATACAAATTTTTTATTTCCAATAAATTTTCCGTTCATTTCTGGTTCTGGAGGTAACGAAAATTGAGTAACAGAGATAGTAAAATTTTTATCATGAACTATCATTCCGGGTTGAACTTCGAATAAAGATTCTTGATTTTCTTTTGTTTCTTCACTCAGAAAAATTGTTTCACCACTAAACGTGAATATAGGAATCCATTTACAAGTAAAAACTTCATAAATGTCTGGGTCTGTCGGTTCCACGTAAATTCTATAAAACAGACAACTAGAACCGGTACTCATTCCACATTTACACCAGAGAAAACTACATGAAGCGGAACAACGATTATAACCGGTGTAATTTTTCCAAGGTTCCAATTCTTTAATGTCTTGTTCCCAGTTATTATTAACAATAAGGCAATTATCATGGTGACAACTTCCAGTTTCGGGACAAGATTTAACTGTTTGAATTTTAACTTCATATGATCGTAAATATTTTTCAATAATTGGTTCACATTTCATTTTAAATCCTTCTGGGGTTAAATTTATCTGTCCGAGAATTTTATTTTTATTATCTTTAAGTACTATTGTCTGTCTTTCTTTATTATCTGTCATAGTTAGAGTTTCAACAAAGTTCCATGAACAATCAATTTTTCCATTTTTACGAAAACAAGTTTCAGTTCGAGCAGTCCTTGAAATTATTTCTCCATTAGATTCATTAATAAAAAATAATATTAAGACCAATAATCTTTTTCTAAGTGTCCAACGTTTTTTATTTCTTGACAAATTTTTGTGTTTAATTTTTCTCGGAAAACAACAGCTTATCAATTTAAACGTGTTTTTGAGAATACAGCAAATTAAACAAGCAAAAAAGACAAATGCAATTGTGGAACAAGCTATCAAAAAAAGCGATATGAACGGTGAACAAGTGTGATTGATCATTCTTTCCAAACAAAAATAACATGGAATAAGTTTACACGGATCACTCGGCTCACATTTCACTTCATATTTTAATATATTTTTAGTTTTAGACCAAAAATTCACTTCACAATGATGATGTGTAACGAGTGTTTCCTTATTTATTTCAAATTGAAATTGATCAACTCTAGAATGAGTCATTAACACACAAGACATTAACATTACATTAAAGAATTAAAGAATAAAGAATTGGAACCTTGGAAAAATTACACCGGTTATAATCGTTGTTCCGCTTCATGTAGTTTTCTCTGGTGTAAATGTGGAATGAGTACCGGTTCTAGTTGTCTGTTTTATAGAATTTACGTGGAACCGACAGACCCAGACATTTATGAAGTTTTTACTTGTAAATGGATTCCTATATTCACGTTTAGTGGTGAAACAATTTTTCTGAGTGAAGAAACAAAAGAAAATCAAGAATCTTTATTCGAAGTTCAACCCGGAATGATAGTTCATGATAAAAATTTTACTATCTCTGTTACTCAATTTTCGTTACCTCCAGAACCAGAAATGAACGGAAAATTTATTGGAAATAAAAAATTTGTATCTTTAATAGATGATATCTATTCGAATGTACATTGTAAAAATTATTTGGCTGCTGAGAAATTCGAATGTGATATAAAGGAAGAAATATGTCAAGAATGTCTCCCCGATCATGACAATGAAAAAGTAGATTGTAAATGTAAAAATTTAGAATTAGATAGTTTAATATTAGATACTCAAAGAATATTGCCGATAAAAACACAGACATTAGATTTGAATTATGATGGTCTAAATGTGTATTCCGAAATTTACGGAATGCCTTTTGATGTAGTAATAAAAGTAAACAATTTAAGACTTGTAACTGTCGATGATTGGAATAAATGTGAAGTAAAAATTTTAGAATTTGGAGGTTGTTATAATTGTCGCACCGGAGCTGATTTGAATTTCACATGTAAAACTAGTAATGGAATGGCTTTAGCTGAAATTTTTTGTGATAAAGACATTGCGTTTACTACTAAATGTTCAGAAGTAGGTGAAAATGTAATACAAAGATTAAACTTTGATCACGCTCATATCAAATTAGATTGCAAAGTTGAGTGTTTAGGTGGAACTACTGATTTGAAAATAAACGGAAAATTATTTTTAATTGATATTTTGGAATTTGAAAATAATAGACATGTAATTAATTCAGATGTTAAAGTAAATGACAACATAAATAATCAATCCATTTGGAATTATGTTGAAAAAATGTTAAAAAATTTAATTAAATCGGACTTAATAGAATTTGTGTTACAGATAAAAAATTTTTTAATACTTATTGGAATTTTGCTGTTCTTTTACTTAGTATTTTGTATTATAATTAAGTTAAAATTTGTTTTTCGAGTATACAGATATTTATTAAAATTCGTTATTGTATTCATGTTTTTTGAAGGGGGAGGTTGTTCTAACACAAGTTATTGTAACACAAGTCTAATACAGAAAAATTCAGAAATTAGTCAAATTTTTTACATAAAAATTTCAAGAAAAATTACATTAAAGGAAAAAAGTTCAGAAATTACATTGTTAAAAAGTTTAAATCTTTTATCTCCATTAATATTTACCTACATACAATACATAGAGTTTAATAAAGAAAAAGTACAAATTGATAAATATTTAGAATATAAAAATTCTATGTTAATCTATGAATCATTTCAAATAAACATCTCAGCAAAAAAGATGGTTTGTAAAAAATTTTTGTGGTTAGTGAGAAAGAAAATTGAAGAATTTTGGATAAATAAAAAAAGAATTGATTCATTATTAAACAATTTTTCCTCACAATTGTTTAAAAGAAAAATTTTGAATTATTCTCGTTCATTTTATTTTTACATTCATTTTACAATGTTTTTATTTTACCTTTATATTAAAATAGGTTTATTTAGTAAACCTACGTATTTGTTTATTGTTATGTTCAAAATATTTTTTAAATTTTTTAGTTCAAAAATTATGCCACCTAAATCTACACCAGCTCCTCAAAAAGTTATAAAGGGTGGAAAAGGAATTAAATTATCTGACAATGCTTTTAGTGAAGAAAGTGAGCATTCAGATTTCTCTGAATCTGAAGTAACTATTGAATATGAATCCGACAATTCTGAACATCTTCATGCTTCGATTAATGATAACAAATCTCCTTCAAAAGAAAAAGAAATAGCTCAAAAGGAAAAATCTACTAGTAAGTCCATTGAAAAAGAAATAATTAAAAGAACTGTACTAATTGTAAAAATAAAGGATTCTCACCTGAAACCTACAATAGTCACATTTCCTCGAATAAAAATTGTCCTTGTAAAAGCTTACAAATTCCTGAAATTGTTTCAAGCAGACCCGACTTAAACGATAATTCTAATAAGGAAAAGACTGTTGAAGAAATCGATCAAAAAATAGAAAAATTTTTTACAGAAAGTGAACAATTTAAAATTTCAGATAAAGAAAAAGAATTACGAAAAATCCAAGAGAAGGAAAAGGAGGTTGGAATAAAAGTAGTAAATTCTATATTAATGAAGCGTACGGAAGATGACGTTAAAGAGAAAATGATCTTACCAAAAATTCCAAAAAGAAAGTTGCCAATATCTGAAGAAATATTTTACAATTCTCCTGTTCAAATTATTGTTCCCAAAAAAGTTGAGGAAAAAGCTTATACAGTATTGAAATCAAAACGAGAAAAATTAGTTAGTGAATGTAAAACTCAATCATCCAATTCTGATAGTCGTGGTTCTCATTCTCGTGAAGCCGGTTACCTTCTACGTATTAGAGCTTTGACGTCTGATTGTTTGAGTTTAATTCCCCGTGATGGATGCCGAACTGTGGAAAAGAGAGCTGAATTTTGGACTAAACTAGAATTAATTAATGAGGCTATTCAACAAACAATTCGTCATGCTAATGAATGGGATATTCAACATGCGAGTCAATTTCAATCATGCTCAAATATATAAGAAGAAATTTAAAAAGAAAAAAAATTTTTTATAAAAAAATATTTTTTGTTTTTTGTGTTTCTTGTCCCCCTGAATGTCGCGAAAGGCGACTTATCTTTTTACCATTTTGTCTCCTGTCCTTTTTATCAAAAATATCTATTTTTAATTTTTTCCCTTTTTCATGCTTATTCATAAAAAACGCTTACATTCTCAAATTCTTTAAAATTCACTTTGTACTTTTGTGAAAATTCTATTTTTCTTTAAAATCCGCCCACTTTTTCTGACTATATATAATTTTGGGCTTTCTCAAATATTCAGAGCTCTTCTAGAATTTAATTGTGTTTAAATAAAGTTCCATCTTCTGTTTTTTTTTAAAGTTTTTTAATTTTAATTTTAAATAAAAGTTTTATTTGTTTAAAATTAATTTTATTGTTGGGAAAGAAATTCTCAACAAAATAGAAAAAAACAAAGTCGAAAATTGCTTCCTTCGTCGAGATCTCAAATCCCGAATATCAACGGAAAATAGGGTTACAGTACTTTAAAAAATATTTTAACCCATTTAAAGCACATATTAAAAATTTTCTTTAGACCTATCTAAAAGCCCATAAAATTTGCTACAAAATACAAAATTTCAAAATTTTCTAAAAAATTTATCCGTGTAAATTCTCAAGCTTAAAATACTATCAAGCAAAAAATAGCCTAAAAATGCACTATTATCGGTAAGCTGTTATTCTAGCTTGAGAATTCACACGGATAAATTTTTTAGAAAATTGTGTCATATTGTATCTTGTAGCAAATTTTATAGGCTTTCAGATAGGCCTAAAGAAAATTTTTAACATTTGCTTTAAATAGGCTAAAATATTTTTTGAAGTACTGTAACCTTATTTTCCGTTGATTTTCGAGATTTGAGATCTCGACGAAGAAAGCAGTTTTCGACTTAGTTTCTTTTTTATTATGTATACTATTGATAGTTATGTTCATGGAAATTTTTGATAAATTTTAGCTACCTTATTACCCTGATTATTGATAATTTTACAAACTGTTTAAGGATATTTGGAACGCATGATTTTTTGAAAATTTATCATAACTTTTGATAAAATCATCGGTTTGCTAAAATTTTTCGTAAAATTAGGTAGTTTTTGCTGCTGAATCAAGTTATAAAATGATTATAAATTTTATTTATATATTTAACAAAATTTATGATTTTATTCCCATTAATTTTTTGATCTCTTCAAGTAAATATTTTTAGAAAAGAAATTATTTTTATAAGATTCTATTTAAATTTAAATATATTATAATTAAATTAACATTTAATTCAGATAATGATTGTTAAAAATTAAAAAAATTATATCATAAGGTCGATAAAAATATAAATTAATTCAACGGATCTAGACTTTATTTAATTTTTAAAATTTTTTTTATAATAATGGCAATAATTTATATACAATATTAAATTTATTAGCTATCAATCTCTTCTTCGCCGTTAAACTTGTTTCCTGTAATTACATAACTAATTTAACATTAGATGGCCTCCTAACATTAAAAAACTGCGATTTAATTTTCATTAAATAATCGAACATTATTTAATTTAATATTCATTTTATACCTTTCCATGATTTATTTATTTATTTTTTCTTAATTTAAAAAAAAGCCAAAAATAAAATTCAAATCTTTATAGGTAAATTTTTTATTCAATTTTTGTTATATAAATAAGAATTAATTTAACATCCAATGTTGATATAAAAATTTAATTAATTATTAAATTATTTAGTTAACATAAATTATATCTTTGTATTATTACATAATTAATATCTTTGTTAGTCAAGAGCGGACCTCCGCTGTCTCCTTTGGACAGCCCTTTTAAAATTATTTTAATATATTTCTGTATTTTTGTCAGTAATTTTTTTACTTTTTAAATTTAATTAAATTTTAAAAAATAATTTATTTGTAGAAAAATAATTTTTAAACTATTTTAAAAATAATTTTTATAAACTAGAAATTAAAATATGTAGTTTTTTGTTTAAAAATAAAAATTATTTAAGCTTTTTTTAATTTTTTTATTTCATTCTACTATTTCTAATTACGTTGCTTGATTTTTAGCCACAAAATTAATGATAAATTATTTAATAAATTATTTTGAAGTAGAATTTTTTTATTTAAATTTAAAATAATTATTTAATTAATTGGCTTCCTTTTGAGCTTAATGCAAAAAACTGCTATGTACATATACATATGTGGTCCTCACAGCACAGCTACCTTTTTTTATAATTTTAGATCAAATAATTTAAAATTAGTACATATGTATTATTTTAATTTTTTAATTTTTATGCATCGTTTTGTAATTTTATTAGATTTAGTTTAATATTATTTTTTTGCTATGAATGTAATATTAATTAAACGAATATTGTTTATTATTACGTATATTGAAACGTATATTAAACGTTATTGATTATTATTTGAATAAAAAAATTTAAAAATAAATTATGAAAAAATTTTTTAAAAGAAATAAATAGAAGAGAATTTGTAAGTATTATTTATTAATTTGATAAATATAAAAACAAACTACAAAGAGCCTAAACTTTATCTAAACTATTTCTTATTATTCATTATTTTTTATAATTTAGTATAATTTTATTAGTATAATTATATATTAGTATAATTTTATAATTATAATATTTTATAATTATTTTTTATAATTTAGTCAACGTATTTATTCACCGCGATTCAACTTTTATAAAGGAACAAGTAAATTATGCAATATAATAATAATTTAATTATCACTAGATAGTTTTTAGGATTAGCTATTAATATAAAAAATAATAGAAAAATAAAATAATTTTATTAATATCATTAAATATATTATAGATTTTAATTTGCGAATTTTAAAAATAAAATGCTTTAAAAAATTAAACATCGTATGATTAATTTAAAATGTTTAACATTTTATTTATCGATAACTAATAAAAAGAAAAAATAAAATTAATAAAATGAATAATTTTTAATAGATAAAAATAAATAAATTTATTGAGTAATAATTTTATTTAATTAATTTTATATTATTTTATTCAATATATATTTAAATTAAATAATATCTAAAATTAAATTAAATTGAGTAATTAAAATTTACAATAAGATTAATTAATAAATATTAGAAATAATAAAAAATATAAACAATTAATTATTTAAAGTCTATATAACAAGAGTTGTGTATAAGTTCGTTATAAAAGAATAACTGAATTTCAATTTGACAGACTAGCTGAACGGCTACAATACATATAAATAATTAATCATTTAATTTAAAATATATAAATTTTAAATTATAAAACTAAATGTAAATTATTGACATTAAAAGTCACTATTTAATTCACAATATTTATGTTTTATTATTCTCGAAATTATAGCTTTAAATTAAATTCTAAAAATCGTGATGATTTTTAATTTTAACAAATTATTTTAGATAATTTAAATATATGGAAAGAAGTATATCAATAATCAATCAATTTACATAAATTATTTTTAAATTGAGCGTTCTAAGAAAGTCGGAATTTTTCAGGATTTTTTCCACTGCAATGAGCTACTCGTTACAACATATGTAATAATAAATAATCAACTATGGGGCATAGTTATAATGTTAAATTATTTATGTAGAAAAATTAATTAGTAAAGAAATATTGTACATAAAATTTAATAAACGATCCAATTATTAAAATTAAAATTTATTAATATTAATATTCAAATATAATACAAAATCTTCTTAAATCGAAAAATAAATTTTCAAACAAAATTCTTGAGAAATTATTGAATATTGATAAAATAATTTAATTTTAGAAATAATTTCAAAAAAAAACTAATTATTATACGTTTTTAGTAAATCTACTAGCAATGTTTATCCATATGTTTAAAGCGAATGATTTAAATAATTCATAAAATTTTATTTGATTAGGATTTTAATAAAAATTTCCATATACATATTAATATAAAAATGAAACGCCTAAATGTTTGGGACGTTATCCAACAAAGATCGTTAAAAAATTAGATGAATTTGTACTTGAATTGCTAATAATAAAATTAAATTAAGATTGAATTTAAGTATAAAAATTAAGATCTGATTGGAAGATAAAGAAAAATCAATAAAATCTTTAAAAAAATCAGCAATATTCATGAAAATCATTGTCCCAGTAGGATCAATTATTATTAAAAATAGTATAAGATTTTGATAAAATAATACCAAAAGTCAAAATTGATTATTATTTTATAATTATTACTAATGTAGATCAATTAAAATATAAAATATTTAAAAATTATATTAAAAAGTTATGTGAAAGTTTATTCTGAATTAATTTTTCTTTTTAAATTATTTATATTAATTTAAAAATTATTGAAGAAATAAGCATTGAATTATAATTTTAATAAGGGGTTGATTATAGACTTGAAAAGGCTAATTAAATAATTATTGATATATATTTTTTTAAATATAAATATTGAATAACCTTTTGCCAACGGATAACCTTTTGCACTAGCTGAAGGAGTAAAAAGCTATAGCCAAGCTCAGCTTTACTAAACATTTCAGAGAAAAGATCGAAATATTGCATGGAAGATAAAATTTATCAAAATGTTAAATAAAAGATGTTAAATAATAATAATGTTTAATAAAAATAAGGTAACAAAATAATTTAACAAAAAAACAAAAAAATACATAAAAAAATTTTTTTGTTAAATAATTTTGCAATTTTGAATAAATAAAATATCCATGCTTTGAAAAAATAAACAGTTTTTTGACTAAAAATATGAACTTGAACCAAATAAATTCCCGAAATGATTTTCAATGATAGGAAAGATTTGTAAATAATTTTTAAAAATATCTTGAGAGTTTTTGACTTGTTTAAAAATTTAAATGATAGGATAGAACCGAAAATCTTTTTTAAAATTTACATACTAGAAAAGTTTTTGATTGTTTTAAAAATTAGGGCACTTGTGTAAACTATACTTTTTGAGGATTTTTTAAATAAAAAATGCGTCGTTATTTTTCTTGTTAAATATATCAACTTAAATCTCATTTAGCTTCCCTTACTAGGGCAAAATTTTAAAGATCTAAAGATAGTCCCAAAATGACCAAAAAATTCATCAAAACGGTCTCACATTTTACACAATAGCCAAAATTATATTATATTTTACAATATTGTCTTACATTGAATGATTCTACAGGAAAATCTGTACGCTGAAATCGAGAATGAAGAAATACAGTGTATTCTGCTATATAAATGATAAAGGAAAACAAATATGCCTGAAAATAATTCGCAAAAGTATATAGGCTAAAAAGTAAAGTACCCGAAAAATGTGCTGAAAATTGAATTAAATTTTTATATATTTCACAATTCTAAAAATTTCACGGAAAAATATAATTAATTCTCTTCGGCCTCAATATTCTTATAAAAATAAATAGGCCATTTTCCCAAAGATGATCAAATCCATCCACTTCAATTGAAGTTAAAAACAATTCAACGGCAAAAATTGAAAGAGAAGATTTCAGTGAATAACGAACTATAGGAAATCCTTGTCTGCAAAAATGCATTACACCAACTAAACATTCTGCTGCATTATCCATTAATTTTACGAAGGCAATATCACTAATCTCTTTATAATTTATCTTTTCTGCATTAGTTTCAGAATCAAAATTTGATACTGCATTTTTAAATGTCTTGTACATTTTTAGATGTTCAATTCCTTCATCAAGATTTTTCTATTAAAATTATTTTATGTAGAATTTTTTATAAATATTAATTAAAAGATAATGTTTATTAAATTAGGGTTTGGAAATTAGTTTTACAAAGCGATCTACAACAGAGGTGGGTCGGAAAGTCAGAGGTGTCGGGAATCGTAAGAGCCTTTAAAAAATTACAGTTTCGGCCCATATTTGATCCATATTTTGGATTTTAGTCCATATTATACATAAAAAAACGTGTTTGATAGGAAAAACGCGTTTTGATATAAAGAACGCGTTGATAGGAAGAAACCCTGTTCAAGATACGGAGACAAATTTGTTCTGGAAAAATCATTAGTCGGAAATATGCTTTAAAATTGCCGGAAATCGGAAATTTTTCCAAAATTTCGCAAATCGGAAATCAAAATTCTGACCCACTTCTGGTCTAAAATATATTGAAATATTTTGTGGCCCGAAAATATGAAAGAAATAACTAATATTTTTAAATTAATATAACAAACAAGTCAAGTAATAAAATCGTTCAGTTTACCTGTATACTATCATTTAACATGTTCAGACTTTCTAGTCTAATTTGTTCTTTTCTAGGTCCCTTGGGCGGGTAAAGCATTGAATCAATTCTCGTATAAATTTGATTAATTTTATCTTTTCCAAAATTATAAGTTTTATTCATAAATTCTTTTTTAATATAATTTCCCATGTATCTAGTTTGATCGTGAAACTTATCTGGGTGTTGTTCTTTTAAATATTTAATTTGATTAATTCTCGTTTCTATATTTTTAATTTCCCAACAAAAATTATAAGTCTTGGGACTTTTACTGTAATTAATTTCAATTTTCAGAAGTGTACAAATATGTTTGGCATTTTCTAAAATTCTTTGGTTAAACATCAACAACAGTTCATAATCGTCATCATCCGTTCTTTCTGTAATTTTTGGAAGTTTTTAAATTACTTAAAAAATAATAGCAGAATCTATATCGATAAAAATATTTTAAATTAATTTGAATAAATTGCTTTTAAATTTGTGATTTATAATACCTGAAAGATTTAGGTTTTGGTTGACATCTATCATGAATTCATCTAAATTGATTTGCTTTGATCTCAAAGAGTTTAATATTATTACCTGTAAATGCATCCTCGTGAAGAATCAAGTTACGTCCTTTTATGAAAATTCATTTAATTAATATAATAATAAATTTATTTCTATTTTATTTAGACATTAAATTCTACAAATCTATAGAATAAACTTAATAGTTATATCCCATTTAAAATTATATTACACCTTTTATATTTACTTCAGAATGATTTGATACATCATTCTCGACATCAGGCCAGTACCATTTATTGTCATCTTCCCTAATATTCTGCTGTAATTCCTCTTGTTGAATTTTATTATTTTTTCTATATGTCCTGTTACATGTTCTGCAGAATTTTTTCCAGCAATAATTCCTTCTGGTTTTTTTTTTGATTATGCATCTTCCAGGGCAAGAAGCATACTTTTTAGCAATCCAACACGAATCATAACAATCATTCAAGGTTATTTCAGAGTTTTGCTTCATTACATCCATTAATGAAAATGGTGAAGGAAGCATCAAGATTAGTAAACAAAACATTTTAATAATTAATTTTAATAAAAATTATTTACTTTTAATAAATTGTTAAATATCATCTATATAAATATTAAAATTTATTTAAATAATTTTAAAAATATAAAAATACAAGCGACATTTTATTTAAAGGTTTTTACTAATCAAATTCGAAATTTCGATTTAATTTGCACTTGTACTTTCTGTCCCTCTTGTTTGTCTCTTTATTTTAGACTTTAATTTATAAAATTGCACTTTATCATGTCGAAATATAATAGTGTAAATTAAAATGCCAAAAATAAGGGAGATTCAAAGCAAGAGTACGAAATTTCGAAATAGTTTTATTACTAATGTTGAAAGCGTGTCTGAACCTTTGGAGTGATTTAATTACAAAACCCGCCGGCGATGCACTCACGAATGAGGAAGCCCGATTTGCGGTAATCTTCTAGTTTACTGGTCCCGAAAAAAATAGGAAGAAGTGCTGCTTTGTACGTAATTGGGTCTGCTGAACCCGAATCTGAGCTTAGAAGCTTTATACGAGGTGCATTATAATTCCAGGTGCGGTAATTCTTTTAAAATCGATTTAAGTTTTCAAATATGGGGAGGTTTGTCTGGGTGAAAGTGTTTCAAATCGGAGAAATTCGATATCATTTCGTTCAAGAAATTAACTTTAACATCTATTAGAAATGGATCTTATGGAACTAGTTTAATTTGCAAAAACGGCACGCGCTTTGCGGGAGTCATGGGTCGCTGGGTTCTACAACAGATAAATATATTTCTTTCTCCATTCTCGGCCTCGATTTGCCGACCTACCTCCGCAGCTCACAAAAATCTGATTCGACCCATAAACTGTGATTGGACTCATAAACTATAGTAAAGCCAAAATTTTTATTAGCATAATAAATCATGTTCGGGTTTATAAAATTTAATCGGACTAAAAAGTTTTGTTTGGACTCAAAAACTTTTCAATGGACCATAAAGTTCGATACGACCCGTAAAGTGAAGTGAACTGTTTGTAAGTTCACTATAATACCCTCGGTTCTAAGCCTTGGTCGAATTGGATTTAAATATAAATTTATTCAAGGGGTTAAAATAATATAAGTTAAAGAGTTAAAAGGTAAAGTTCAATATAAGACCAAATAGGTGAAAAACTGGCGGATATATATAGTGGAAATTTAGGCAAACAAATATTGTTATTGAGATGGACAGGTCGAGAGATGGGTAAACAAATATCAAAACAAAATGTGAATAATAAGAGATAAAGATTGGCCGTAATAAATATTAGATTGGGAAAGTCGGGGATCTCTTTAATTGAGATGACAGGTCAATTCTTATCATATATTTATATTTTTGGGAAAAGTTATTTTTTAATTTGTTTATTTGTTTATGCGAATGCAGCAGTAGGCTAGCAATAAACAATAGGGCCGCCAAAAGAAAAATCAAACGGGAACTCATGTTATACAGAAAGTGTCATTTCGATGAAAACTAATTTACCAGTTTTGGCTCTATTGTTAACTCTCTGTATTTTCAAAAATTCTAAAATGAAATTAAATGTTTTAATTAATTGTTTGTTATAATACAAGAATAATAAAAGTTTCGATATTTTAATTGCGACTTCTAACTCCATTAATTAATATATAGCTTGTTTAAATTCTTTCTCTCTATACATATAATCACTCTCCAATTTTACAATCAAACTAGTCATATGAGATTGACTTACTTGCTTCCCTCGATAGACATGCCCTTGTAAAATTTAAAAATAAAATCCTAATTATAAACCCAAATCGAAATTTCGAACTTATTTTTATTACTAAAATTGTATTTTAAAAATCAATTAAATTAAATTTATTAAATAAAAATTAAAAAATCCTAAATTTTAAATAATCTAAAACTTGAAATACTGTCTGTCAAAATTTGTACGTTACATAAACTTACGTTTACCACTATGTTTTATCTAACTCCATTTGGAATAGTCGGATTTAATTCAAATTTCGCGAAAATACATATAACAAATTTGATTATAATTTAAAAACAATTGTTAAAATGCCAAAGGAATTTTGGAACAAATTTTATTTCCAATTTTTAATAAAAAGAGTGTTACATAATATACGTTTATTTTGCTAAGTAAAGATTTTCGACATTAGGAATGGTTCGAAAAATCTACAAAAATTCCTGTAAACATATAAAGTGATATTAAAAGAAAATACAAAAAAATGAAGTTCCAGTGAAGTCTAAGCATCGAGATTTAAAAACCCAAAAAGAAACGGAAAACAGGGAGTAAACGTCTTTAAATGATATTTTCGACCCATTATAACCTGTATTAAATTTTTATTTTATGCTTCTCTGAAAGCCTCTAAAATTCGCTATAATAACGCCGATTTTTATTTTTCATAAAAAATTTTTTTTTATAAAATGCATTGAATATTTAAAGCGATAAATATGGGGTAAATTCAATTATTTTTAAGTCCAGTGAATTTAACACTGATTGCCTCGAATGCTAATTTTTTTGTATAATAATTTTAAAGTTTTATTTCAAATTTAATCGGTTTCAGAAAAGTAGAAAATAAAAATTTAATACAGCCTATAAGGGGTCGTGTTACCGATCGAGATCGAAATTTCGAAACTATGAAGCGTAAGCGATGCTTGTCATTTGACATCTTTTAATAAACAGCATAGTAAAACACTCTTAATTAAAAGGCTACACTCTTTAAATATCCCCTCCATAAATAAATATCCTCCCATTCAAACAATTTTACTCTAGAAAATTTTAAATGAATATTTACCTTTGTATAATATTCCAATTCCTAATTTTGGAATGTTTTTATTTGCCGGGTAAGTTATATTAAATATTTATCATAATTATTTTCAAGGAGCAAATGCTGGATGTTTTCAAAGTCAACATCAAAATAGCGAATCGGAGACTGTAGGCGAGTTTAAGAAAATTCTTTAAAGTTTAATAAAATAAATAAAATTTATTCACTAGAACAACCACGACAAGTTCAAAGTCATTCTTCATCCCGCCGCAGTCACAGTCAACTACAAGGTATTTCTGAATAGAAATACAGCCGAAGTATTTCAGAATATTTTTGACACAATATATTTTTCAAGATCACTTTCTATTTTTCGATACTCCCAAAAAGGCCATTCAATTAGAGGGCCATTCAAGAGGCATTTAGAGGGATTCTGAAGGATGTTGATGAATTTTGATGTATTAAATTGATATCAGTGGAATTTTAGGGACATCAGAGAATTTGGGATTCGTAGGCCTATTGACGAGTTGGAGGATATCAAGTAATTAAAGAGGATACAGTGATTTTATAGGATTTGTTGGGATATCAGATAATTTGGATTCTTTCTTAATCCTCTAAAATCCCCTGATATCCTCTTAATCACTTTAATATCCCTCGTAATCCCTTTATCCATCCTAATCGCCTCAACAGTGTCATAATTATCAATACAAAAAGGAATAACAAGATAGATAATAAAGAGAATTAATAGTAAATACTGCTAGGTAGTTTCGCGTTAAAAAGGGCCATTCAATTGGAAAGCTATTCAAATTTAGGAGCCATTCTATTTTTCTTTCATTCATAAAAAGGGTCATACAATTGGGGGGCTATTCAAATTGAGGAGCCATTCAAATAGAATAAATACGGTAAATAAAATTTATACACTAGAACCACCACGACAAGTTCAAAGTGGTTCTTCATCCCGCCGCAGTCAAATTCAACAAGAAGGTAAAGTAACGCATCTCAAGGCCTATTTCTAAATATTTTTGACATTTAATAACAAGGTTAAATTAAATTTATTCAGTTGAACTCAAACGCCATCTTGAAGATCCAGTTGTTTGTCCACATGGAAATATATTTAGAACAAAAATAATTTTTCTTCAACATGAACGAATTAAAATTGAATCAGAATTTGTTTTAGATGATAAAATTGGGCATAGCAGAACTGCGAATGTAAGTCTCATTAGTGATGTTTTGATAAAAATTTTCTGAATCGGGGCTTGTTACTTTTTGCCAATCTTATTTGTCAAAAAAATTTTTAACGGTAATATTTTTAATTAAAGCATATTTAAGTACATATTTTTTGGTTTTATAGCATATGGTTTTTATAGTATATGACATATCCGTAAGCTGTTTAAGGTATATCATGCTTATTGTTTAAGGTATATCATGCTTATTGGCCTGCAAAAGAAATCTGCTTAGCTTTAAAAATCACACAATCGGAATATAGGACTAGAGAAGTTGCAATTTTAGAACACTTCAACACATTAGATGATGTTCAAAGGAACAGTATAATTAAGATGTTTGCTTAGTGAGTTAATTGTATTATAATTTTCTTCTAGAGATTGACTTAAATCGTCCTTTTAGTACATTACCGGGAGCTGCTTTTTTATTTGATTACATAATTTTAATTTTGAAACATTAATTTAAGTGGAAGTCACAACAATAAAATGTATATTGCAATGGAACTTGGTGGTAAATCTTTAGAAAAGCATTTTACTCATGATGAAGGAGATCTGTATGATATTCTTAAGAATGCTGCTCGATCGCTTGAACAATTTCATAATTGTAAGAAAATCCTATAAACGTACTTCTGAAATAGAGCCTTCATAAGTATTTCAGGACGCTCTATTTTAGGAAATACATAATTAATTATAGTAATAAATTCAAAAAATTAAAGATGCCATTCATTTGGACATTAAACTAAGTAATTTTGTTGTCTCTCTTAATCAAAATGCTGGAAATGAGATAACAGTTAAATTAATTGATTTTGAAACTTCTGTGCTCTTATCTAACGCAAGAGGTGCAAACTTGGATATTTTAGTACAAATGCGTAAGGCACCTGAGATTCGCGGATATCAATCGGATCGTCAAAATAACGTTTATTTTTAATTAAATTATTTAAAAATTATTAACATTATTTACATACATAATTGTATGTATTGTGTCATGCTGAAAACTAGAGATGTAGCCAAGAATACTGATTTTTGATTACATCTACTATCAAAATATTTTTCAGATAACAACCAAAGTTGATGTTTGGGCTTTTGGCTTAATGATTTGTCAGAAGTTATATGAATTATCTGATGATGATCTACTACAACAGTTAGGAAATGATCACTTTCGAGATGGTAGCGGCGTTGTTTATACGGCTTTTGATAATTATTTGTATGAGCATTGTAGAATAAATGAGAATATAAATGCTCCTTTGGAACGTATTATAAAGGCATGTAATTTATAAAAATTTGGTAGGCGGGTTCCTTATATACCCTTACATGTAGAATATAAATATGTATCAAGAACTTAGCATTACAATTCTATAGACCAAAGTTATATTTGTATGAGCAATCATATAGTATAAAAATACATTCTGATATCCAATATACATAAATTCCCTGATTGGCATTTGTTGCATTATTTACAAATATATAGTGAATAGTTGCTTACAATTGTTAGATGTCATTAGTTTATGACATTTATGCTTTCAATAACTTTTCTGTTTCATTATTAAAAAAGAGTAATTATAATGTTAATAATAAAAATTTAATAAGAAATAAATTTTGTAGAACTGTTTTCAATTTCAACCTCATCATCGTCCAACTATGAATGAAATTGTACGATTTATGTATGAAGAATGTCATGGCTTTAAATATGAACGTGTATTGATGAAAGAGAAAAAGTGTATTGATGAAAGAGAAAAACTTGATGAAAGAGAAAAATGGTGTGATGTGAATTAGATACTGATTAAGCTTGATTTGTCATAAAAAATTTGTTTAGAAATTTAGATTCTTGTTAAACTAAAAATGCTTTTTTGATGATTTTCTCGGGCAATTTCGGGATGATTTTTACGGTAAGAAGTATATAAAGATAATTTAACAAGATAATTTAAAACAAAGATAATTTAAAAAATCCTCAAAAAGTATAGTTCACACAAGTGCCCTAATTTTTAAAACAAACCAAAAACCCTCAAGATATTTTTAAAAATTATTTACAAATCTTTTCTATCATTTAAAATCATTTCGGGAAGTTATTCGGTTCAGGTTCATATTTTTAGTCAAAAAGGTGTTTATTTTTTCAAAGCATGAATATTTTATTTATTCAAAATTGCAAAATTATTTAACAAAAATTTTTTTTTGTGTATTTTTTTGTTTTTTGTTAAATTATTTTGTTATCTTATTTTCATTTTTATTAAACATTATTATTATCAAACATCTTTTATTTAACATTTTATAAATTTTATCTTCTTTTCAATAGAAACTGTTTATTTTTTAAAAGCATGAATATATTAAAAAATTATCTTTTGCTGAAATATTATGTAAAACTGAGCTAGGCTATAGCTTTTTTACGGCTTTAACTAGTGCAAATAGGATCCAGGGGCCTATTTTCTGGATCCAGGGGCCTATTTTCCCAAGCGACAGATACTGTCGACCAGTGATGGCAAAGTTCCAGTTCCGGAAATAATTTATGGAATTACTAAAATTAAAACCCTAGTTCTGGAACTGCAACAAGTTCCAGAGAAATTTTGGAACTTTCCCATCACTGCTGTCGACAGAAAAAGTCAAAACAATTGAATAAATATGTATGTATATTAAGGAGAAGAAGACAAAATTGTGTTTGGGTAGAGAAGATATACGAAGATGGGCACTTTTTCGTTATTCCTAAGACTTTTGAAATTTTTTTCCGGTTTACAATTTTTAGCGGTTTACAAAAATTCCAGAATTTATAAAAATTTTTTAAAACGATTTTTTTATTTTTCAGATTTAATTGATCTATCCATAAAATTAAAAAAACTTATAGTAACGTTTCTTCATCTATGAATTTATATATTTTCAAAATTTTATAAATTGTCGAAAAAACAGATTTCTATATTTTTGGCACACAGGGAAAAATTCTTTTGGATGAACAAAATAAAATTTTTCAAAAATAATGTTCATCAGTAGGGTATACACTTGAGCTATGTATACATCTGGAAATTACTTTGGCCTTTCAGCTCTTTCTTTCTTACATATTCTTCAAGATTTGTTGCGCAAAAAAAAAAAACCAAATAGATTATCATCTGATAATTGAAATCAATTCACTGTAATTTCGAAGGCAATAGAAAGGCAGTTTCTTTATCGCCCTCGCAAGGTGTAATTAATTGTATAATCGTAAAATTAATAAGGATTGTTTTAAAAAATCATTATTAAATTCTTCATTGGATTTGGAGAAACATAAAACTTGTAACTTTACTTGCTTAAATCCTTTCTTTCTATCATATAATTACTCTCTAATTTTACAATTTTGTCATATGAGATTGACTTGCCTGACTTCCCTCGATAGACATGCCCTTGTAAAATTTAAAAATTAAATCCAAATTTCAAAACCAAATCGAAATTTCGAACTAATTTTTATTTTTAAAATTGTATTTTAAAAATCAATTAAATTAAAATTATTAAATAAAAACTAAAAAATCCTAAATTTTAAATCATCCAAAACTTGAAATAAATAAAATTATTCAGTTAAAAAATTTATTTTTATCAAGACCGTTACAAAATTATAACTGAACATAATCCTTTAACCCGTGGCTCATCAATGGGAGAATATTCTACAGGATAGGAGCATGTGTTTATATGGTGGGCTCTGTAACTAATATGTAAATTTTTATATAAGTTCTAAGGGGGTTTCCGTTGATTTTTGGGTTTTGTTATGTATCGACTTACGGTTGTGTCCGATACTAACAGAAAGACTAACAAGGTTTATCACAAGGTCACAAGGCTACAATAGAATAAGCGAGACTATGCGCTGGAGTAGAGCGCCTAGTCTCGCTTATTATACTTTTAGTAGTCAGGGAGTCGCCAGTTAGTCAGTCTTAGCCTGTAGTAAAAGTTTGTATTCTACTCCAGCGCATAGTCTCGCCTATTCTATTGTATTGTAACCTTGTGATAAACCTTGTTAGTTAGTTTTTCTGTTAGTATCGGACACAATCGCAAGTTGATAAATGACAAAACCCCGAAATCAACGGAAACATCTTTAGAACTTATATAAAAATTTAGATATTAGTTTTAGAGCCTACACAATAAACACATGCTCCTTTCCATTAGAAAAATTCTCCCATTGTTACGCCACGGGTTAAAGGAGTAGGTGACTTTTAAAAAATAGGTTGACTTATAATTTGTAACGGTCTTGATAAAAATAAATTGTTTTTTAAACTAAATAATGTTATTATTTCAAGTTTTGGATGATTTAAAATTTAGGATTTTTTAGTTTTAATTTAATAATTTTAATTTAATTGATTTTTAAAATACATTTTAGTAATAAAAATTAGTTCGAAATTTCGATTTGGTTTTGAAATTTGGATTTTATTTTTAAATTTTACAAGGGCATGTCTATCGAGGGAAGTCAAGCAAGTCAATCTCATATGACTGGAGAGTGATTATATGTATAGAGAAAGAGGATTTAATAAAGTAATATTTTTTAATTAATGGAGTTAAAAGTCACAATTAAAATATCGAAATTTCGATTTAGTGAATATTACTATTATTGTAATATAAAAGTCAAAAGAATTAAGGCATTTAATTTTATTTTAAAATTTTTAAAATATGTATAGAGAGTTAAAAGAAGAGCCAAAGGCTGTTAAATTAGTCTTCATCCATTGACACTCTTCTAATAATTTTTAAAAAATGTTTCAAAAAGTATAGTTAAATAAAAATTAAAACAAACAAAAATTTTAAAACCAGAATCTATGTTTTCGGGGCGTGTTATGATTTTAATGTTTGATTGAGGTTTAAAATTTCTAAACTGGAACTGTTAACATTAATCTAGTATATTTTGTAGCAAATTAATTATATGTACTAATATTTTTAGTCATTTTAAGGACCGCATAAATATCCACAATTTGTTTCAAAACTTTTTTCTAAAAGTTTTAAATTTAACAGCATTTAACAGACTTCGGCTCAATACTTTTTTCCGACAATGTATATTTAACAATTAGACAAATTTATACAAATAAATTAAAACATTTTAGTTAATTTAAACATTCATGTTGTTTTTATTATTTATGATTTTTCTCTTATCTCCATTATTTAATGGAATGGATCAAAATAATCACTGGAATGCTTGTTGCACTTCATGCTGGAATGGTTTCGTCGATAATATATGCCCACAAAATTGTTGGGACTTTCATCTTGGAGAATGCATAAATATTTGCTGGAATAATTTCTGTAATTATTGCAATAGCTTTTTTGGGAATCAAAATGTAAATCAATCTGATTATCAGTCTATAGACGATGAACATGGATGCAATGTTCCAGAAGAACATCATTCTACGCGGGGAGAGTGGGAAGAAATGCCCTCAACATCGCAAGGAAAAACAGGCCATTATTATTATGAAGAGGATGAAGAAGATTGTGAAGCAGAATATGAAGATGATGAATCTGAAGGCAGATTCCGAGAATATGATAATACTGAAGGAGGGTGGCAAGAAATGCCTACGGAATCGCAAGGACAAACAAGCCATCACTATGATAATTGGGATGAGGATGTTTCACAGTATAACCCTGACATACATACTCAATTTGAAGAAATGAATTTAGGGGGTAAAATATTATAATTGAAATAATATTGTTGGAAAAATAGAATCAACGTATAACTGAGCAAAGAATTTAAATAATATAGAATAAATTGATATAGGCCCTAGCATATCCGCAATCGCTAATCCGATATTGACGTAGAGGCATTTAATTAAATGCTAAATTATTAACAATATATTTGAATAATATTCCTATGATTATTCAATAGATTTTTAGAATTTTTGTCTAAATAAAATAGAAATTAATTTATTGTTACTAAATTATTTAATAATTTTTTTAATAATAAAAGGACGAAACTTGATTCTCCACGAGGATGCATTAACAGGTAATTATACTAAATTTTTTGAAATCAAAGCAAATCAATTTAGATGAATTCATGATAGATGTCAACCAAAACCTAAATCTTTCAGGTATTATAATTCACAAATTTAAAAGCCCATTTATACAAATAGAATCTTAAATATTTTATCGATATAAAATCTGTTATTATTTTTTAAGTAATTTAAAAACTTCCAAAAATTACAGAAAGAACGGATGATGACGATTATGAATTGTTATTGATGTTTAACAAAAGAATCTTAGAAAATGCCAAACATATTTGTACTCTTCTGAACATTGACATTCATTACAGCAAAAGACCCAAAACTTATAATTTTTGCTGGAAAATTAGAAATATAGAAACGAGTATAAATCGGTTAAATTTTTAAAAGAACAACGCTCTGTTGAGTTTTATAAAGAAATTAGAACCATTGGAAATTATGTTAAAGACTAGGGTTGCCAAAATGGACCGACTCGGACCGAAAGATCGAGTCATGCCTCGATGTTTGGCCCGAAAAAGTCTCGTACCGGCCCGACTCGATAAATTTGGGCCCGAAAAAGACTCGTAACGGCCCGACTCGATAAAGTTAGGCCCGAAAGTGACTCGTACCGGCCCGACTCGATAAAAACATGCCCGAAAAAAATTGTCTCGGAAAAAGACGGCCCGACTCGAACGAGACTCGATAATATTTTTGCCAGATTTGTGGACAAAAATGGATGAAATCTGGCTCCTTGGCCTTCCAAAATTCGAAAAATTTTCGCCTGCGGCGCTGAAAAAGGAAGAAGTTTGGTCCTTAGCCTTCCGAATATCTCAAAATTTTTGCCTGCGGCGCTGAAATGAAGGATTTTTGAGGGATTAAGGTGATTTAAATTACCGGAGGATTGGGGTGAGATATTGCTAGATTTGGTTTTATTAAAGGAGATCAGATGATTAAGGGGTTCAGGATCGTATATCAGATGATTAAGGTGATATATTGTAATGGGATTTAGAAGGAATGAGGAGATTTGAAGGTATATCGGGGATATCGTGCGTTAATCACCAAATCCCTTAATAAAATCCCGCTGTATGCTAAAATTCCTCGTATCCTTGATTCTCATACACTTAATAAATTCCTCGTACACTTAATCCAAGGGCGTGTCCAGTGGGGCTGCTAGAGCCCCCCCCCCCCCCCCGAAATAGGGGAAAGTGGGAAAAAATTAGTAGAAGAATGGTCGAAAAAGTTTTTTTCGACCATTTTCTCTTGCGGCGCTATAAATGGAATACTTGTGGACCGAAGATTGCGACTGCGTATTCTAAAGTTAAAATTGCGGACTGCGGAAAATTGTGGACTCTCAAAACTGATTGAGTTTCAAAAGTTCAATTTCAAAAGTTCAATCAAAAGTACTCGTTTCTATATTTCTAATTTTCCAGCAAAAATTATAAGTTTTGGGTCTTTTGCTGTAATGAATGTCAATGTTCAGAAGAGTACAAATATGTTTGGCATTTTCTAAGATTCTTTTGTTAAACATCAATAACAATTCATAATCGTCATCATCCGTTCTTTCTGTAATTTTTGGAAGTTTTTAAATTACTTAAAAAATAATAACAGATTTTATATCGATAAAATATTTAAGATTCTATTTGTATAAATGGGCTTTTAAATTTGTGAATTATAATACCTGAAAGATTTAGGTTTTGGTTGACATCTATCATGAATTCATCTAAATTGATTTGCTTTGATTTCAAAAAATTTAGTATAATTACCTGTTAATGCATCCTCGTGGAGAATCAAGTTTCGTCCTTTTATTATTAAAAAAATTATTAAATAATTTAGTAACAATAAATTAATTTCTATTTTATTTAGACAAAAATTCTAAAAATCTATTGAATAATCATAGGAATATTATTCAAATATATTGTTAATAATTTAGCATTTAATTAAATGCCTCTACGTCAATATCGGATTAGCGATTGCGGATATGCTAGGGCCTATATCAATTTATTCTATATTATTTAAATTCTTTGCTCAGTTATACGTTGATTCTATTTTTCCAACAATATTATTTCAATTATAATATTTTACCCCCTAAATTCATTTCTTCAAATTGAGTATGTATGTCAGGGTTATACTGTGAAACATCCTCATCCCAATTATCATAGTGATGGCTTGTTTGTCCTTGCGATTCCGTAGGCATTTCTTGCCACCCTCCTTCAGTATTATCATATTCTCGGAATCTGCCTTCAGATTCATCATCTTCATATTCTGCTTCACAATCTTCTTCATCCTCTTCATAATAATAATGGCCTGTTTTTCCTTGCGATGTTGAGGGCATTTCTTCCCACTCTCCCCGCGTAGAATGATGTTCTTCTGGAACATTGCATCCATGTTCATCGTCTATAGACTGATAATCAGATTGATTTACATTTTGATTCCCAAAAAAGCTATTGCAATAATTACAGAAATTATTCCAGCAAATATTTATGCATTCTCCAAGATGAAAGTCCCAACAATTTTGTGGGCATATATTATCGACGAAACCATTCCAGCATGAAGTGCAACAAGCATTCCAGTGATTATTTTGATCCATTCCATTAAATAATGGAGATAAGAGAAAAATCATAAATAATAAAAACAACATGAATGTTTAAATTAACTAAAATGTTTTAATTTATTTGTATAAATTTGTCTAATTGTTAAATATACATTGTCGGAAAAAAGTATTGAGCCGAAGTCAGTTAAATGCTGTTAAATTTAAAACTTTTAGAAAAAAGTTTTGAAACAAATTGTGGATATTTATGCGGTCCTTAAAATGACTAAAAATATTAGTACATATAATTAATTTGCTACAAAATATACTAGATTAATGTTAACAGTTCCAGTTTAGAAATTTTAAACCTCAATCAAACATTAAAATCATAACACGCCCCGAAAACATAGATTCTGGTTTTAAAATTTTTGTTTGTTTTAATTTTTATTTAACTATACTTTTTGAAACATTTTTTAAAAATTATTAGAAGAGTGTCAATGGATGAAGACTAATTTAACAGCCTTTGGCTCTTCTTTTAACTCTCTATACATATTTTAAAAATTTTAAAATAAAATTAAATGCCTTAATTCTTTTGACTTTTATATTACAATAATAGTAATATTCACTAAATCGAAATTTCGATATTTTAATTGTGACTTTTAACTCCATTAATTAAAAAATATTACTTTATTAAATCCTCTTTCTCTATACATATAATCACTCTCCAGTCATATGAGATTGACTTGCTTGACTTCCCTCGATAGACATGCCCTTGTAAAATTTAAAAATAAAATCCAAATTTCAAAACCAAATCGAAATTTCGAACTAATTTTTATTACTAAAATGTATTTTAAAAATCAATTAAATTAAAATTATTAAATTAAAACTAAAAAATCCTAAATTTTAAATCATCCAAAACTTGAAATAATAACATTATTTAGTTTAAAAAACAATTTATTTTTATCAAGACCGTTACAAATTATAAGTCAACCTATTTTTTAAAAGTCACCTACTCCTTTAACCCGTGGCGTAACAATGGGAGAATTTTTCTAATGGAAAGGAGCATGTGTTTATTTTAAAATTTTTAAAATATGTATAGAGAGTTAAAAGAAGAGCCAAAGGCTGTTAAATTAGTCTTCATCCATTGACACTCTTCTAATAATTTTTAAAAAATGTTTCAAAAAGTATAGTTAAATAAAAATTAAAACAAACAAAAATTTTAAAACCAGAATCTATGTTTTCGGGGCGTGTTATGATTTTAATGTTTGATTGAGGTTTAAAATTTCTAAACTGGAACTGTTAACATTAATCTAGTATATTTTGTAGCAAATTAATTATATGTACTAATATTTTTAGTCATTTTAAGGACCGCATAAATATCCACAATTTGTTTCAAAACTTTTTTCTAAAAGTTTTAAATTTAACAGCATTTAACAGACTTCGGCTCAATACTTTTTTCCGACAATGTATATTTAACAATTAGACAAATTTATACAAATAAATTAAAACATTTTAGTTAATTTAAACATTCATGTTGTTTTTATTATTTATGATTTTTCTCTTATCTCCATTATTTAATGGAATGGATCAAAATAATCACTGGAATGCTTGTTGCACTTCATGCTGGAATGGTTTCGTCGATAATATATGCCCACAAAATTGTTGGGACTTTCATCTTGGAGAATGCATAAATATTTGCTGGAATAATTTCTGTAATTATTGCAATAGCTTTTTTGGGAATCAAAATGTAAATCAATCTGATTATCAGTCTATAGACGATGAACATGGATGCAATGTTCCAGAAGAACATCATTCTACGCGGGGAGAGTGGGAAGAAATGCCCTCAACATCGCAAGGAAAAACAGGCCATTATTATTATGAAGAGGATGAAGAAGATTGTGAAGCAGAATATGAAGATGATGAATCTGAAGGCAGATTCCGAGAATATGATAATACTGAAGGAGGGTGGCAAGAAATGCCTACGGAATCGCAAGGACAAACAAGCCATCACTATGATAATTGGGATGAGGATGTTTCACAGTATAACCCTGACATACATACTCAATTTGAAGAAATGAATTTAGGGGGTAAAATATTATAATTGAAATAATATTGTTGGAAAAATAGAATCAACGTATAACTGAGCAAAGAATTTAAATAATATAGAATAAATTGATATAGGCCCTAGCATATCCGCAATCGCTAATCCGATATTGACGTAGAGGCATTTAATTAAATGCTAAATTATTAACAATATATTTGAATAATATTCCTATGATTATTCAATAGATTTTTAGAATTTTTGTCTAAATAAAATAGAAATTAATTTATTGTTACTAAATTATTTAATAATTTTTTTAATAATAAAAGGACGAAACTTGATTCTCCACGAGGATGCATTAACAGGTAATTATACTAAATTTTTTGAAATCAAAGCAAATCAATTTAGATGAATTCATGATAGATGTCAACCAAAACCTAAATCTTTCAGGTATTATAATTCACAAATTTAAAAGCCCATTTATACAAATAGAATCTTAAATATTTTATCGATATAAAATCTGTTATTATTTTTTAAGTAATTTAAAAACTTCCAAAAATTACAGAAAGAACGGATGATGACGATTATGAATTGTTATTGATGTTTAACAAAAGAATCTTAGAAAATGCCAAACATATTTGTACTCTTCTGAACATTGACATTCATTACAGCAAAAGACCCAAAACTTATAATTTTTGCTGGAAAATTAGAAATATAGAAACGAGTACTTTTGATTGAACTTTTGAAATTGAACTTTTGAAACTCAATCAGTTTTGAGAGTCCACAATTTTCCGCAGTCCGCAATTTTAACTTTAGAATACGCAGTCGCAATCTTCGGTCCACAAGTATTCCATTTATAGCGCCGCAAGAGAAAATGGTCGAAAAAAACTTTTTCGACCATTCTTCTACTAATTTTTTCCCACTTTCCCCTATTTCGGGGGGGGGGGGGGGCTCTAGCAGCCCCACTGGACACGCCCTTGGATTAAGTGTACGAGGAATTTATTAAGTGTATGAGAATCAAGGATACGAGGAATTTTAGCATACAGCGGGATTTTATTAAGGGATTTGGTGATTAACGCACGATATCCCCGATATACCTTCAAATCTCCTCATTCCTTCTAAATCCCATTACAATATATCACCTTAATCATCTGATATACGATCCTGAACCCCTTAATCATCTGATCTCCTTTAATAAAACCAAATCTAGCAATATCTCACCCCAATCCTCCGGTAATTTAAATCACCTTAATCCCTCAAAAATCCTTCATTTCAGCGCCGCAGGCAAAAATTTTGAGATATTCGGAAGGCTAAGGACCAAACTTCTTCCTTTTTCAGCGCCGCAGGCGAAAATTTTTCGAATTTTGGAAGGCCAAGGAGCCAGATTTCATCCATTTTTGTCCACAAATCTGGCAAAAATATTATCGAGTCTCGTTCGAGTCGGGCCGTCTTTTTCCGAGACAATTTTTTTCGGGCATGTTTTTATCGAGTCGGGCCGGTACGAGTCACTTTCGGGCCTAACTTTATCGAGTCGGGCCGTTACGAGTCTTTTTCGGGCCCAAATTTATCGAGTCGGGCCGGTACGAGACTTTTTCGGGCCAAACATCGAGGCATGACTCGATCTTTCGGTCCGAGTCGGTCCATTTTGGCAACCCTAGTCTTTAACATAATTTCCAATGGTTCTAATTTCTTTATAAAACTCAACAGAGCGTTGTTCTTTTAAAAATTTAACCGATTTATACTCGTTTCTATATTTCTAATTTTCCAGCAAAAATTATAAGTTTTGGGTCTTTTGCTGTAATGAATGTCAATGTTCAGAAGAGTACAAATATGTTTGGCATTTTCTAAGATTCTTTTGTTAAACATCAATAACAATTCATAATCGTCATCATCCGTTCTTTCTGTAATTTTTGGAAGTTTTTAAATTACTTAAAAAATAATAACAGATTTTATATCGATAAAATATTTAAGATTCTATTTGTATAAATGGGCTTTTAAATTTGTGAATTATAATACCTGAAAGATTTAGGTTTTGGTTGACATCTATCATGAATTCATCTAAATTGATTTGCTTTGATTTCAAAAAATTTAGTATAATTACCTGTTAATGCATCCTCGTGGAGAATCAAGTTTCGTCCTTTTATTATTAAAAAAATTATTAAATAATTTAGTAACAATAAATTAATTTCTATTTTATTTAGACAAAAATTCTAAAAATCTATTGAATAATCATAGGAATATTATTCAAATATATTGTTAATAATTTAGCATTTAATTAAATGCCTCTACGTCAATATCGGATTAGCGATTGCGGATATGCTAGGGCCTATATCAATTTATTCTATATTATTTAAATTCTTTGCTCAGTTATACGTTGATTCTATTTTTCCAACAATATTATTTCAATTATAATATTTTACCCCCTAAATTCATTTCTTCAAATTGAGTATGTATGTCAGGGTTATACTGTGAAACATCCTCATCCCAATTATCATAGTGATGGCTTGTTTGTCCTTGCGATTCCGTAGGCATTTCTTGCCACCCTCCTTCAGTATTATCATATTCTCGGAATCTGCCTTCAGATTCATCATCTTCATATTCTGCTTCACAATCTTCTTCATCCTCTTCATAATAATAATGGCCTGTTTTTCCTTGCGATGTTGAGGGCATTTCTTCCCACTCTCCCCGCGTAGAATGATGTTCTTCTGGAACATTGCATCCATGTTCATCGTCTATAGACTGATAATCAGATTGATTTACATTTTGATTCCCAAAAAAGCTATTGCAATAATTACAGAAATTATTCCAGCAAATATTTATGCATTCTCCAAGATGAAAGTCCCAACAATTTTGTGGGCATATATTATCGACGAAACCATTCCAGCATGAAGTGCAACAAGCATTCCAGTGATTATTTTGATCCATTCCATTAAATAATGGAGATAAGAGAAAAATCATAAATAATAAAAACAACATGAATGTTTAAATTAACTAAAATGTTTTAATTTATTTGTATAAATTTGTCTAATTGTTAAATATACATTGTCGGAAAAAAGTATTGAGCCGAAGTCTGTTAAATGCTGTTAAATTTAAAACTTTTAGAAAAAAGTTTTGAAACAAATTGTGGATATTTATGCGGTCCTTAAAATGACTAAAAATATTAGTACATATAATTAATTTGCTACAAAATATACTAGATTAATGTTAACAGTTCCAGTTTAGAAATTTTAAACCTCAATCAAACATTAAAATCATAACACGCCCCGAAAACATAGATTCTGGTTTTAAAATTTTTGTTTGTTTTAATTTTTATTTAACTATACTTTTTGAAACATTTTTTAAAAATTATTAGAAGAGTGTCAATGGATGAAGACTAATTTAACAGCCTTTGGCTCTTCTTTTAACTCTCTATACATATTTTAAAAATTTTAAAATAAAATTAAATGCCTTAATTCTTTTGACTTTTATATTACAATAATAGTAATATTCACTAAATCGAAATTTCGATATTTTAATTGTGACTTTTAACTCCATTAATTAAAAAATATTACTTTATTAAATCCTCTTTCTCTATACATATAATCACTCTCCAGTCATATGAGATTGACTTGCTTGACTTCCCTCGATAGACATGCCCTTGTAAAATTTAAAAATAAAATCCAAATTTCAAAACCAAATCGAAATTTCGAACTAATTTTTATTACTAAAATGTATTTTAAAAATCAATTAAATTAAAATTATTAAATTAAAACTAAAAAATCCTAAATTTTAAATCATCCAAAACTTGAAATAATAACATTATTTAGTTTAAAAAACAATTTATTTTTATCAAGACCGTTACAAATTATAAGTCAACCTATTTTTTAAAAGTCACCTACTCCTTTAACCCGTGGCGTAACAATGGGAGAATTTTTCTAATGGAAAGGAGCATGTGTTTATTGTGTAGGCTCTAAAACTAATATCTAAATTTTTATATAAGTTCTAAAGATGTTTCCGTTGATTTCGGGGTTTTGTCATTTATCAACTTGCGATTGTGTCCGATACTAACAGAAAAACTAACTAACAAGGTTTATCACAAGGTTACAATACAATAGAATAGGCGAGACTATGCGCTGGAGTAGAATACAAACTTTTACTACAGGCTAAGACTGACTAACTGGCGACTCCCTGACTACTAAAAGTATAATAAGCGAGACTAGGCGCTCTACTCCAGCGCATAGTCTCGCTTATTCTATTGTAGCCTTGTGACCTTGTGATAAACCTTGTTAGTCTTTCTGTTAGTATCGGACACAACCGTAAGTCGATACATAACAAAACCCAAAAATCAACGGAAACCCCCTTAGAACTTATATAAAAATTTACATATTAGTTACAGAGCCCACCATATAAACACATGCTCCTATCCTGTAGAATATTCTCCCATTGATGAGCCACGGGTTAAAGGATTATGTTCAGTTATAATTTTGTAACGGTCTTGATAAAAATAAATTTTTTAACTGAATAATTTTATTTATTTCAAGTTTTGGATGATTTAAAATTTAGGATTTTTTAGTTTTTATTTAATAATTTTAATTTAATTGATTTTTAAAATACAATTTTAAAAATAAAAATTAGTTCGAAATTTCGATTTGGTTTTGAAATTTGGATTTAATTTTTAAATTTTACAAGGGCATGTCTATCGAGGGAAGTCAGGCAAGTCAATCTCATATGACAAAATTGTAAAATTAGAGAGTAATTATATGATAGAAAGAAAGGATTTAAGCAAGTAAAGTTACAAGTTTTATGTTTCTCCAAATCCAATGAAGAATTTAATAATGATTTTTTAAAACAATCCTTATTAATTTTACGATTATACAATTAATTACACCTTGCGAGGGCGATAAAGAAACTGCCTTTCTATTGCCTTCGAAATTACAGTGAATTGATTTCAATTATCAGATGATAATCTATTTGGTTTTTTTTTTTTGCGCAACAAATCTTGAAGAATATGTAAGAAAGAAAGAGCTGAAAGGCCAAAGTAATTTCCAGATGTATACATAGCTCAAGTGTATACCCTACTGATGAACATTATTTTTGAAAAATTTTATTTTGTTCATCCAAAAGAATTTTTCCCTGTGTGCCAAAAATATAGAAATCTGTTTTTTCGACAATTTATAAAATTTTGAAAATATATAAATTCATAGATGAAGAAACGTTACTATAAGTTTTTTTAATTTTATGGATAGATCAATTAAATCTGAAAAATAAAAAAATCGTTTTAAAAAATTTTTATAAATTCTGGAATTTTTGTAAACCGCTAAAAATTGTAAACCGGAAAAAAATTTCAAAAGTCTTAGGAATAACGAAAAAGTGCCCATCTTCGTATATCTTCTCTACCCAAACACAATTTTGTCTTCTTCTCCTTAATATACATACATATTTATTCAATTGTTTTGACTTTTTCTGTCGACAGCAGTGATGGGAAAGTTCCAAAATTTCTCTGGAACTTGTTGCAGTTCCAGAACTAGGGTTTTAATTTTAGTAATTCCATAAATTATTTCCGGAACTGGAACTTTGCCATCACTGGTCGACAGTATCTGTCGCTTGGGAAAATAGGCCCCTGGATCCAGAAAATAGGCCCCTGGATCCTATTTGCACTAGTTAAAGCCGTAAAAAAGCTATAGCCTAGCTCAGTTTTACATAATATTTCAGCAAAAGATAATTTTTTAATATATTCATGCTTTTAAAAAATAAACAGTTTCTATTGAAAAGAAGATAAAATTTATAAAATGTTAAATAAAAGATGTTTGATAATAATAATGTTTAATAAAAATGAAAATAAGATAACAAAATAATTTAACAAAAAACAAAAAAATACACAAAAAAAAATTTTTGTTAAATAATTTTGCAATTTTGAATAAATAAAATATTCATGCTTTGAAAAAATAAACACCTTTTTGACTAAAAATATGAACCTGAACCGAATAACTTCCCGAAATGATTTTAAATGATAGAAAAGATTTGTAAATAATTTTTAAAAATATCTTGAGGGTTTTTGGTTTGTTTTAAAAATTAGGGCACTTGTGTGAACTATACTTTTTGAGGATTTTTTAAATTATCTTTGTTTTAAATTATCTTGTTAAATTATCTTTATATACTTCTTACCGTAAAAATCATCCCGAAATTGCCCGAGAAAATCATCAAAAAAGCATTTTTAGTTTAACAAGAATCTAAATTTCTAAACAAATTTTTTATGACAAATCAAGCTTAATCAGTATCTAATTCACATCACACCATTTTTCTCTTTCATCAAGTTTTTCTCTTTCATCAATACACTTTTTCTCTTTCATCAATACACGTTCATATTTAAAGCCATGACATTCTTCATACATAAATCGTACAATTTCATTCATAGTTGGACGATGATGAGGTTGAAATTGAAAACAGTTCTACAAAATTTATTTCTTATTAAATTTTTATTATTAACATTATAATTACTCTTTTTTAATAATGAAACAGAAAAGTTATTGAAAGCATAAATGTCATAAACTAATGACATCTAACAATTGTAAGCAACTATTCACTATATATTTGTAAATAATGCAACAAATGCCAATCAGGGAATTTATGTATATTGGATATCAGAATGTATTTTTATACTATATGATTGCTCATACAAATATAACTTTGGTCTATAGAATTGTAATGCTAAGTTCTTGATACATATTTATATTCTACATGTAAGGGTATATAAGGAACCCGCCTACCAAATTTTTATAAATTACATGCCTTTATAATACGTTCCAAAGGAGCATTTATATTCTCATTTATTCTACAATGCTCATACAAATAATTATCAAAAGCCGTATAAACAACGCCGCTACCATCTCGAAAGTGATCATTTCCTAACTGTTGTAGTAGATCATCATCAGATAATTCATATAACTTCTGACAAATCATTAAGCCAAAAGCCCAAACATCAACTTTGGTTGTTATCTGAAAAATATTTTGATAGTAGATGTAATCAAAAATCAGTATTCTTGGCTACATCTCTAGTTTTCAGCATGACACAATACATACAATTATGTATGTAAATAATGTTAATAATTTTTAAATAATTTAATTAAAAATAAACGTTATTTTGACGATCCGATTGATATCCGCGAATCTCAGGTGCCTTACGCATTTGTACTAAAATATCCAAGTTTGCACCTCTTGCGTTAGATAAGAGCACAGAAGTTTCAAAATCAATTAATTTAACTGTTATCTCATTTCCAGCATTTTGATTAAGAGAGACAACAAAATTACTTAGTTTAATGTCCAAATGAATGGCATCTTTAATTTTTTGAATTTATTACTATAATTAATTATGTATTTCCTAAAATAGAGCGTCCTGAAATACTTATGAAGGCTCTATTTCAGAAGTACGTTTATAGGATTTTCTTACAATTATGAAATTGTTCAAGCGATCGAGCAGCATTCTTAAGAATATCATACAGATCTCCTTCATCATGAGTAAAATGCTTTTCTAAAGATTTACCACCAAGTTCCATTGCAATATACATTTTATTGTTGTGACTTCCACTTAAATTAATGTTTCAAAATTAAAATTATGTAATCAAATAAAAAAGCAGCTCCCGGTAATGTACTAAAAGGACGATTTAAGTCAATCTCTAGAAGAAAATTATAATACAATTAACTCACTAAGCAAACATCTTAATTATACTGTTCCTTTGAACATCATCTAATGTGTTGAAGTGTTCTAAAATTGCAACTTCTCTAGTCCTATATTCCGATTGTGTGATTTTTAAAGCTAAGCAGATTTCTTTTGCAGGCCAATAAGCATGATATACCTTAAACAATAAGCATGATATACCTTAAACAGCTTACGGATATGTCATATACTATAAAAACCATATGCTATAAAACCAAAAAATATGTACTTAAATATGCTTTAATTAAAAATATTACCGTTAAAAATTTTTTTGACAAATAAGATTGGCAAAAAGTAACAAGCCCCGATTCAGAAAATTTTTATCAAAACATCACTAATGAGACTTACATTCGCAGTTCTGCTATGCCCAATTTTATCATCTAAAACAAATTCTGATTCAATTTTAATTCGTTCATGTTGAAGAAAAATTATTTTTGTTCTAAATATATTTCCATGTGGACAAACAACTGGATCTTCAAGATGGCGTTTGAGTTCAACTGAATAAATTTAATTTAACCTTGTTATTAAATGTCAAAAATATTTAGAAATAGGCCTTGAGATGCGTTACTTTACCTTCTTGTTGAATTTGACTGCGGCGGGATGAAGAACCACTTTGAACTTGTCGTGGTGGTTCTAGTGTATAAATTTTATTTACCGTATTTATTCTATTTGAATGGCTCCTCAATTTGAATAGCCCCCCAATTGTATGACCCTTTTTATGAATGAAAGAAAAATAGAATGGCTCCTAAATTTGAATAGCTTTCCAATTGAATGGCCCTTTTTAACGCGAAACTACCTAGCAGTATTTACTATTAATTCTCTTTATTATCTATCTTGTTATTCCTTTTTGTATTGATAATTATGACACTGTTGAGGCGATTAGGATGGATAAAGGGATTACGAGGGATATTAAAGTGATTAAGAGGATATCAGGGGATTTTAGAGGATTAAGAAAGAATCCAAATTATCTGATATCCCAACAAATCCTATAAAATCACTGTATCCTCTTTAATTACTTGATATCCTCCAACTCGTCAATAGGCCTACGAATCCCAAATTCTCTGATGTCCCTAAAATTCCACTGATATCAATTTAATACATCAAAATTCATCAACATCCTTCAGAATCCCTCTAAATGCCTCTTGAATGGCCCTCTAATTGAATGGCCTTTTTGGGAGTATCGAAAAATAGAAAGTGATCTTGAAAAATATATTGTGTCAAAAATATTCTGAAATACTTCGGCTGTATTTCTATTCAGAAATACCTTGTAGTTGACTGTGACTGCGGCGGGATGAAGAATGACTTTGAACTTGTCGTGGTTGTTCTAGTGAATAAATTTTATTTATTTTATTAAACTTTAAAGAATTTTCTTAAACTCGCCTACAGTCTCCGATTCGCTATTTTGATGTTGACTTTGAAAACATCCAGCATTTGCTCCTTGAAAATAATTATGATAAATATTTAATATAACTTACCCGGCAAATAAAAACATTCCAAAATTAGGAATTGGAATATTATACAAAGGTAAATATTCATTTAAAATTTTCTAGAGTAAAATTGTTTGAATGGGAGGATATTTATTTATGGAGGGGATATTTAAAGAGTGTAGCCTTTTAATTAAGAGTGTTTTACTATGCTGTTTATTAAAAGATGTCAAATGACAAGCATCGCTTACGCTTCATAGTTTCGAAATTTCGATCTCGATCGGTAACACGACCCCTTATAGGCTGTATTAAATTTTTATTTTCTACTTTTCTGAAACCGATTAAATTTGAAATAAAACTTTAAAATTATTATACAAAAAAATTAGCATTCGAGGCAATCAGTGTTAAATTCACTGGACTTAAAAATAATTGAATTTACCCCATATTTATCGCTTTAAATATTCAATGCATTTTATAAAAAAAAATTTTTTATGAAAAATAAAAATCGGCGTTATTATAGCGAATTTTAGAGGCTTTCAGAGAAGCATAAAATAAAAATTTAATACAGGTTATAATGGGTCGAAAATATCATTTAAAGACGTTTACTCCCTGTTTTCCGTTTCTTTTTGGGTTTTTAAATCTCGATGCTTAGACTTCACTGGAACTTCATTTTTTTGTATTTTCTTTTAATATCACTTTATATGTTTACAGGAATTTTTGTAGATTTTTCGAACCATTCCTAATGTCGAAAATCTTTACTTAGCAAAATAAACGTATATTATGTAACACTCTTTTTATTAAAAATTGGAAATAAAATTTGTTCCAAAATTCCTTTGGCATTTTAACAATTGTTTTTAAATTATAATCAAATTTGTTATATGTATTTTCGCGAAATTTGAATTAAATCCGACTATTCCAAATGGAGTTAGATAAAACATAGTGGTAAACGTAAGTTTATGTAACGTACAAATTTTGACAGACAGTATTTCAAGTTTTAGATTATTTAAAATTTAGGATTTTTTAATTTTTATTTAATAAATTTAATTTAATTGATTTTTAAAATACAATTTTAGTAATAAAAATAAGTTCGAAATTTCGATTTGGGTTTATAATTAGGATTTTATTTTTAAATTTTACAAGGGCATGTCTATCGAGGGAAGCAAGTAAGTCAATCTCATATGACTAGTTTGATTGTAAAATTGGAGAGTGATTATATGTATAGAGAGAAAGAATTTAAACAAGCTATATATTAATTAATGGAGTTAGAAGTCGCAATTAAAATATCGAAACTTTTATTATTCTTGTATTATAACAAACAATTAATTAAAACATTTAATTTCATTTTAGAATTTTTGAAAATACAGAGAGTTAACAATAGAGCCAAAACTGGTAAATTAGTTTTCATCGAAATGACACTTTCTGTATAACATGAGTTCCCGTTTGATTTTTCTTTTGGCGGCCCTATTGTTTATTGCTAGCCTACTGCTGCATTCGCATAAACAAATAAACAAATTAAAAAATAACTTTTCCCAAAAATATAAATATATGATAAGAATTGACCTGTCATCTCAATTAAAGAGATCCCCGACTTTCCCAATCTAATATTTATTACGGCCAATCTTTATCTCTTATTATTCACATTTTGTTTTGATATTTGTTTACCCATCTCTCGACCTGTCCATCTCAATAACAATATTTGTTTGCCTAAATTTCCACTATATATATCCGCCAGTTTTTCACCTATTTGGTCTTATATTGAACTTTACCTTTTAACTCTTTAACTTATATTATTTTAACCCCTTGAATAAATTTATATTTAAATCCAATTCGACCAAGGCTTAGAACCGAGGGTATTATAGTGAACTTACAAACAGTTCACTTCACTTTACGGGTCGTATCGAACTTTATGGTCCATTGAAAAGTTTTTGAGTCCAAACAAAACTTTTTAGTCCGATTAAATTTTATAAACCCGAACATGATTTATTATGCTAATAAAAATTTTGGCTTTACTATAGTTTATGAGTCCAATCACAGTTTATGGGTCGAATCAGATTTTTGTGAGCTGCGGAGGTAGGTCGGCAAATCGAGGCCGAGAATGGAGAAAGAAATATATTTATCTGTTGTAGAACCCAGCGACCCATGACTCCCGCAAAGCGCGTGCCGTTTTTGCAAATTAAACTAGTTCCATAAGATCCATTTCTAATAGATGTTAAAGTTAATTTCTTGAACGAAATGATATCGAATTTCTCCGATTTGAAACACTTTCACCCAGACAAACCTCCCCATATTTGAAAACTTAAATCGATTTTAAAAGAATTACCGCACCTGGAATTATAATGCACCTCGTATAAAGCTTCTAAGCTCAGATTCGGGTTCAGCAGACCCAATTACGTACAAAGCAGCACTTCTTCCTATTTTTTTCGGGACCAGTAAACTAGAAGATTACCGCAAATCGGGCTTCCTCATTCGTGAGTGCATCGCCGGCGGGTTTTGTAATTAAATCACTCCAAAGGTTCAGACACGCTTTCAACATTAGTAATAAAACTATTTCGAAATTTCGTACTCTTGCTTTGAATCTCCCTTATTTTTGGCATTTTAATTTACACTATTATATTTCGACATGATAAAGTGCAATTTTATAAATTAAAGTCTAAAATAAAGAGACAAACAAGAGGGACAGAAAGTACAAGTGCAAATTAAATCGAAATTTCGAATTTGATTAGTAAAAACCTTTAAATAAAATGTCGCTTGTATTTTTATATTTTTAAAATTATTTAAATAAATTTTAATATTTATATAGATGATATTTAACAATTTATTAAAAGTAAATAATTTTTATTAAAATTAATTATTAAAATGTTTTGTTTACTAATCTTGATGCTTCCTTCACCATTTTCATTAATGGATGTAATGAAGCAAAACTCTGAAATAACCTTGAATGATTGTTATGATTCGTGTTGGATTGCTAAAAAGTATGCTTCTTGCCCTGGAAGATGCATAATCAAAAAAAAAACCAGAAGGAATTATTGCTGGAAAAAATTCTGCAGAACATGTAACAGGACATATAGAAAAAATAATAAAATTCAACAAGAGGAATTACAGCAGAATATTAGGGAAGATGACAATAAATGGTACTGGCCTGATGTCGAGAATGATGTATCAAATCATTCTGAAGTAAATATAAAAGGTGTAATATAATTTTAAATGGGATATAACTATTAAGTTTATTCTATAGATTTGTAGAATTTAATGTCTAAATAAAATAGAAATAAATTTATTATTATATTAATTAAATGAATTTTCATAAAAGGACGTAACTTGATTCTTCACGAGGATGCATTTACAGGTAATAATATTAAACTCTTTGAGATCAAAGCAAATCAATTTAGATGAATTCATGATAGATGTCAACCAAAACCTAAATCTTTCAGGTATTATAAATCACAAATTTAAAAGCAATTTATTCAAATTAATTTAAAATATTTTTATCGATATAGATTCTGCTATTATTTTTTAAGTAATTTAAAAACTTCCAAAAATTACAGAAAGAACGGATGATGACGATTATGAACTGTTGTTGATGTTTAACCAAAGAATTTTAGAAAATGCCAAACATATTTGTACACTTCTGAAAATTGAAATTAATTACAGTAAAAGTCCCAAGACTTATAATTTTTGTTGGGAAATTAAAAATATAGAAACGAGAATTAATCAAATTAAATATTTAAAAGAACAACACCCAGATAAGTTTCACGATCAAACTAGATACATGGGAAATTATATTAAAAAAGAATTTATGAATAAAACTTATAATTTTGGAAAAGATAAAATTAATCAAATTTATACGAGAATTGATTCAATGCTTTACCCGCCCAAGGGACCTAGAAAAGAACAAATTAGACTAGAAAGTCTGAACATGTTAAATGATAGTATACAGGTAAACTGAACGATTTTATTACTTGACTTGTTTGTTATATTAATTTAAAAATATTAGTTATTTCTTTCATATTTTCGGGCCACAAAATATTTCAATATATTTTAGACCAGAAGTGGGTCAGAATTTTGATTTCCGATTTGCGAAATTTTGGAAAAATTTCCGATTTCCGGCAATTTTAAAGCATATTTCCGACTAATGATTTTTCCAGAACAAATTTGTCTCCGTATCTTGAACAGGGTTTCTTCCTATCAACGCGTTCTTTATATCAAAACGCGTTTTTCCTATCAAACACGTTTTTTTATGTATAATATGGACTAAAATCCAAAATATGGATCAAATATGGGCCGAAACTGTAATTTTTTAAAGGCTCTTACGATTCCCGACACCTCTGACTTTCCGACCCACCTCTGTTGTAGATCGCTTTGTAAAACTAATTTCCAAACCCTAATTTAATAAACATTATCTTTTAATTAATATTTATAAAAAATTCTACATAAAATAATTTTAATAGAAAAATCTTGATGAAGGAATTGAACATCTAAAAATGTACAAGACATTTAAAAATGCAGTATCAAATTTTGATTCTGAAACTAATGCAGAAAAGATAAATTATAAAGAGATTAGTGATATTGCCTTCGTAAAATTAATGGATAATGCAGCAGAATGTTTAGTTGGTGTAATGCATTTTTGCAGACAAGGATTTCCTATAGTTCGTTATTCACTGAAATCTTCTCTTTCAATTTTTGCCGTTGAATTGTTTTTAACTTCAATTGAAGTGGATGGATTTGATCATCTTTGGGAAAATGGCCTATTTATTTTTATAAGAATATTGAGGCCGAAGAGAATTAATTATATTTTTCCGTGAAATTTTTAGAATTGTGAAATATATAAAAATTTAATTCAATTTTCAGCACATTTTTCGGGTACTTTACTTTTTAGCCTATATACTTTTGCGAATTATTTTCAGGCATATTTGTTTTCCTTTATCATTTATATAGCAGAATACACTGTATTTCTTCATTCTCGATTTCAGCGTACAGATTTTCCTGTAGAATCATTCAATGTAAGACAATATTGTAAAATATAATATAATTTTGGCTATTGTGTAAAATGTGAGACCGTTTTGATGAATTTTTTGGTCATTTTGGGACTATCTTTAGATCTTTAAAATTTTGCCCTAGTAAGGGAAGCTAAATGAGATTTAAGTTGATATATTTAACAAGAAAAATAACGACGCATTTTTTATTTAAAAAATCCTCAAAAAGTATAGTTTACACAAGTGCCCTAATTTTTAAAACAATCAAAAACTTTTCTAGTATGTAAATTTTAAAAAAGATTTTCGGTTCTATCCTATCATTTAAATTTTTAAACAAGTCAAAAACTCTCAAGATATTTTTAAAAATTATTTACAAATCTTTCCTATCATTGAAAATCATTTCGGGAATTTATTTGGTTCAAGTTCATATTTTTAGTCAAAAAACTGTTTATTTTTTCAAAGCATGGATATTTTATTTATTCAAAATTGCAAAATTATTTAACAAAAAAATTTTTTTATGTATTTTTTTGTTTTTTTGTTAAATTATTTTGTTACCTTATTTTTATTAAACATTATTATTATTTAACATCTTTTATTTAACATTTTGATAAATTTTATCTTCCATGCAATATTTCGATCTTTTCTCTGAAATGTTTAGTAAAGCTGAGCTTGGCTATAGCTTTTTACTCCTTCAGCTAGTGCAAAAGGTTATCCGTTGGCAAAAGGTTATTCAATATTTATATTTAAAAAAATATATATCAATAATTATTTAATTAGCCTTTTCAAGTCTATAATCAACCCCTTATTAAAATTATAATTCAATGCTTATTTCTTCAATAATTTTTAAATTAATATAAATAATTTAAAAAGAAAAATTAATTCAGAATAAACTTTCACATAACTTTTTAATATAATTTTTAAATATTTTATATTTTAATTGATCTACATTAGTAATAATTATAAAATAATAATCAATTTTGACTTTTGGTATTATTTTATCAAAATCTTATACTATTTTTAATAATAATTGATCCTACTGGGACAATGATTTTCATGAATATTGCTGATTTTTTTAAAGATTTTATTGATTTTTCTTTATCTTCCAATCAGATCTTAATTTTTATACTTAAATTCAATCTTAATTTAATTTTATTATTAGCAATTCAAGTACAAATTCATCTAATTTTTTAACGATCTTTGTTGGATAACGTCCCAAACATTTAGGCGTTTCATTTTTATATTAATATGTATATGGAAATTTTTATTAAAATCCTAATCAAATAAAATTTTATGAATTATTTAAATCATTCGCTTTAAACATATGGATAAACATTGCTAGTAGATTTACTAAAAACGTATAATAATTAGTTTTTTTTTGAAATTATTTCTAAAATTAAATTATTTTATCAATATTCAATAATTTCTCAAGAATTTTGTTTGAAAATTTATTTTTCGATTTAAGAAGATTTTGTATTATATTTGAATATTAATATTAATAAATTTTAATTTTAATAATTGGATCGTTTATTAAATTTTATGTACAATATTTCTTTACTAATTAATTTTTCTACATAAATAATTTAACATTATAACTATGCCCCATAGTTGATTATTTATTATTACATATGTTGTAACGAGTAGCTCATTGCAGTGGAAAAAATCCTGAAAAATTCCGACTTTCTTAGAACGCTCAATTTAAAAATAATTTATGTAAATTGATTGATTATTGATATACTTCTTTCCATATATTTAAATTATCTAAAATAATTTGTTAAAATTAAAAATCATCACGATTTTTAGAATTTAATTTAAAGCTATAATTTCGAGAATAATAAAACATAAATATTGTGAATTAAATAGTGACTTTTAATGTCAATAATTTACATTTAGTTTTATAATTTAAAATTTATATATTTTAAATTAAATGATTAATTATTTATATGTATTGTAGCCGTTCAGCTAGTCTGTCAAATTGAAATTCAGTTATTCTTTTATAACGAACTTATACACAACTCTTGTTATATAGACTTTAAATAATTAATTGTTTATATTTTTTATTATTTCTAATATTTATTAATTAATCTTATTGTAAATTTTAATTACTCAATTTAATTTAATTTTAGATATTATTTAATTTAAATATATATTGAATAAAATAATATAAAATTAATTAAATAAAATTATTACTCAATAAATTTATTTATTTTTATCTATTAAAAATTATTCATTTTATTAATTTTATTTTTTCTTTTTATTAGTTATCGATAAATAAAATGTTAAAGATTTTAAATTAATCATACGATGTTTAATTTTTTAAAGCATTTTATTTTTAAAATTCGCAAATTAAAATCTATAATATATTTAATGATATTAATAAAATTATTTTATTTTTCTATTATTTTTTATATTAATAGCTAATCCTAAAAACTATCTAGTGATAATTAAATTATTATTATATTGCATAATTTACTTGTTCCTTTATAAAAGTTGAATCGCGGTGAATAAATACGTTGACTAAATTATAAAAAATAATTATAAAATATTATAATTATAAAATTATACTAATATATAATTATACTAATAAAATTATACTAAATTATAAAAAATAATGAATAATAAGAAATAGTTTAGATAAAGTTTAGGCTCTTTGTAGTTTGTTTTTATATTTATCAAATTAATAAATAATACTTACAAATTCTCTTCTATTTATTTCTTTTAAAAAATTTTTTCATAATTTATTTTTAAATTTTTTTATTCAAATAATAATCAATAACGTTTAATATACGTTTCAATATACGTAATAATAAACAATATTCGTTTAATTAATATTACATTCATAGCAAAAAAATAATATTAAACTAAATCTAATAAAATTACAAAACGATGCATAAAAATTAAAAAATTAAAATAATACATATGTACTAATTTTAAATTATTTGATCTAAAATTATAAAAAAAGGTAGCTGTGCTGTGAGGACCACATATGTATATGTACATAGCAGTTTTTTGCATTAAGCTCAAAAGGAAGCCAATTAATTAAATAATTATTTTAAATTTAAATAAAAAAATTCTACTTCAAAATAATTTATTAAATAATTTATCATTAATTTTGTGGCTAAAAATCAAGCAACGTAATTAGAAATAGTAGAATGAAATAAAAAAATTAAAAAAAGCTTAAATAATTTTTATTTTTAAACAAAAAACTACATATTTTAATTTCTAGTTTATAAAAATTATTTTTAAAATAGTTTAAAAATTATTTTTCTACAAATAAATTATTTTTTAAAATTTAATTAAATTTAAAAAGTAAAAAAATTACTGACAAAAATACAGAAATATATTAAAATAATTTTAAAAGGGCTGTCCAAAGGAGACAGCGGAGGTCCGCTCTTGACTAACAAAGATATTAATTATGTAATAATACAAAGATATAATTTATGTTAACTAAATAATTTAATAATTAATTAAATTTTTATATCAACATTGGATGTTAAATTAATTCTTATTTATATAACAAAAATTGAATAAAAAATTTACCTATAAAGATTTGAATTTTATTTTTGGCTTTTTTTTAAATTAAGAAAAAATAAATAAATAAATCATGGAAAGGTATAAAATGAATATTAAATTAAATAATGTTCGATTATTTAATGAAAATTAAATCGCAGTTTTTTAATGTTAGGAGGCCATCTAATGTTAAATTAGTTATGTAATTACAGGAAACAAGTTTAACGGCGAAGAAGAGATTGATAGCTAATAAATTTAATATTGTATATAAATTATTGCCATTATTATAAAAAAAATTTTAAAAATTAAATAAAGTCTAGATCCGTTGAATTAATTTATATTTTTATCGACCTTATGATATAATTTTTTTAATTTTTAACAATCATTATCTGAATTAAATGTTAATTTAATTATAATATATTTAAATTTAAATAGAATCTTATAAAAATAATTTCTTTTCTAAAAATATTTACTTGAAGAGATCAAAAAATTAATGGGAATAAAATCATAAATTTTGTTAAATATATAAATAAAATTTATAATCATTTTATAACTTGATTCAGCAGCAAAAACTACCTAATTTTACGAAAAATTTTAGCAAACCGATGATTTTATCAAAAGTTATGATAAATTTTCAAAAAATCATGCGTTCCAAATATCCTTAAACAGTTTGTAAAATTATCAATAATCAGGGTAATAAGGTAGCTAAAATTTATCAAAAATTTCCATGAACATAACTATCAATAGTATACATAATAAAAAAGAAACTAAGTCGAAAACTGCTTTCTTCGTCGAGATCTCAAATCTCGAAAATCAACGGAAAATAAGGTTACAGTACTTCAAAAAATATTTTAGCCTATTTAAAGCAAATGTTAAAAATTTTCTTTAGGCCTATCTGAAAGCCTATAAAATTTGCTACAAGATACAATATGACACAATTTTCTAAAAAATTTATCCGTGTGAATTCTCAAGCTAGAATAACAGCTTACCGATAATAGTGCATTTTTAGGCTATTTTTTGCTTGATAGTATTTTAAGCTTGAGAATTTACACGGATAAATTTTTTAGAAAATTTTGAAATTTTGTATTTTGTAGCAAATTTTATGGGCTTTTAGATAGGTCTAAAGAAAATTTTTAATATGTGCTTTAAATGGGTTAAAATATTTTTTAAAGTACTGTAACCCTATTTTCCGTTGATATTCGGGATTTGAGATCTCGACGAAGGAAGCAATTTTCGACTTTGTTTTTTTCTATTTTGTTGAGAATTTCTTTCCCAACAATAAAATTAATTTTAAACAAATAAAACTTTTATTTAAAATTAAAATTAAAAAACTTTAAAAAAAAACAGAAGATGGAACTTTATTTAAACACAATTAAATTCTAGAAGAGCTCTGAATATTTGAGAAAGCCCAAAATTATATATAGTCAGAAAAAGTGGGCGGATTTTAAAGAAAAATAGAATTTTCACAAAAGTACAAAGTGAATTTTAAAGAATTTGAGAATGTAAGCGTTTTTTATGAATAAGCATGAAAAAGGGAAAAAATTAAAAATAGATATTTTTGATAAAAAGGACAGGAGACAAAATGGTAAAAAGATAAGTCGCCTTTCGCGACATTCAGGGGGACAAGAAACACAAAAAACAAAAAATATTTTTTTATAAAAAATTTTTTTTCTTTTTAAATTTCTTCTTATATATTTGAGCATGATTGAAATTGACTCGCATGTTGAATATCCCATTCATTAGCATGACGAATTGTTTGTTGAATAGCCTCATTAATTAATTCTAGTTTAGTCCAAAATTCAGCTCTCTTTTCCACAGTTCGGCATCCATCACGGGGAATTAAACTCAAACAATCAGACGTCAAAGCTCTAATACGTAGAAGGTAACCGGCTTCACGAGAATGAGAACCACGACTATCAGAATTGGATGATTGAGTTTTACATTCACTAACTAATTTTTCTCGTTTTGATTTCAATACTGTATAAGCTTTTTCCTCAACTTTTTTGGGAACAATAATTTGAACAGGAGAATTGTAAAATATTTCTTCAGATATTGGCAACTTTCTTTTTGGAATTTTTGGTAAGATCATTTTCTCTTTAACGTCATCTTCCGTACGCTTCATTAATATAGAATTTACTACTTTTATTCCAACCTCCTTTTCCTTCTCTTGGATTTTTCGTAATTCTTTTTCTTTATCTGAAATTTTAAATTGTTCACTTTCTGTAAAAAATTTTTCTATTTTTTGATCGATTTCTTCAACAGTCTTTTCCTTATTAGAATTATCGTTTAAGTCGGGTCTGCTTGAAACAATTTCAGGAATTTGTAAGCTTTTACAAGGACAATTTTTATTCGAGGAAATGTGACTATTGTAGGTTTCAGGTGAGAATCCTTTATTTTTACAATTAGTACAGTTCTTTTAATTATTTCTTTTTCAATGGACTTACTAGTAGATTTTTCCTTTTGAGCTATTTCTTTTTCTTTTGAAGGAGATTTGTTATCATTAATCGAAGCATGAAGATGTTCAGAATTGTCGGATTCATATTCAATAGTTACTTCAGATTCAGAGAAATCTGAATGCTCACTTTCTTCACTAAAAGCATTGTCAGATAATTTAATTCCTTTTCCACCCTTTATAACTTTTTGAGGAGCTGGTGTAGATTTAGGTGGCATAATTTTTGAACTAAAAAATTTAAAAAATATTTTGAACATAACAATAAACAAATACGTAGGTTTACTAAATAAACCTATTTTAATATAAAGGTAAAATAAAAACATTGTAAAATGAATGTAAAAATAAAATGAACGAGAATAATTCAAAATTTTTCTTTTAAACAATTGTGAGGAAAAATTGTTTAATAATGAATCAATTCTTTTTTTATTTATCCAAAATTCTTCAATTTTCTTTCTCACTAACCACAAAAATTTTTTACAAACCATCTTTTTTGCTGAGATGTTTATTTGAAATGATTCATAGATTAACATAGAATTTTTATATTCTAAATATTTATCAATTTGTACTTTTTCTTTATTAAACTCTATGTATTGTATGTAGGTAAATATTAATGGAGATAAAAGATTTAAACTTTTTAACAATGTAATTTCTGAACTTTTTTCCTTTAATGTAATTTTTCTTGAAATTTTTATGTAAAAAATTTGACTAATTTCTGAATTTTTCTGTATTAGACTTGTGTTACAATAACTTGTGTTAGAACAACCTCCCCCTTCAAAAAACATGAATACAATAACGAATTTTAATAAATATCTGTATACTCGAAAAACAAATTTTAACTTAATTATAATACAAAATACTAAGTAAAAGAACAGCAAAATTCCAATAAGTATTAAAAAATTTTTTATCTGTAACACAAATTCTATTAAGTCCGATTTAATTAAATTTTTTAACATTTTTTCAACATAATTCCAAATGGATTGATTATTTATGTTGTCATTTACTTTAACATCTGAATTAATTACATGTCTATTATTTTCAAATTCCAAAATATCAATTAAAAATAATTTTCCGTTTATTTTCAAATCAGTAGTTCCACCTAAACACTCAACTTTGCAATCTAATTTGATATGAGCGTGATCAAAGTTTAATCTTTGTATTACATTTTCACCTACTTCTGAACATTTAGTAGTAAACGCAATGTCTTTATCACAAAAAATTTCAGCTAAAGCCATTCCATTACTAGTTTTACATGTGAAATTCAAATCAGCTCCGGTGCGACAATTATAACAACCTCCAAATTCTAAAATTTTTACTTCACATTTATTCCAATCATCGACAGTTACAAGTCTTAAATTGTTTACTTTTATTACTACATCAAAAGGCATTCCGTAAATTTCGGAATACACATTTAGACCATCATAATTCAAATCTAATGTCTGTGTTTTTATCGGCAATATTCTTTGAGTATCTAATATTAAACTATCTAATTCTAAATTTTTACATTTACAATCTACTTTTTCATTGTCATGATCGGGGAGACATTCTTGACATATTTCTTCCTTTATATCACATTCGAATTTCTCAGCAGCCAAATAATTTTTACAATGTACATTCGAATAGATATCATCTATTAAAGATACAAATTTTTTATTTCCAATAAATTTTCCGTTCATTTCTGGTTCTGGAGGTAACGAAAATTGAGTAACAGAGATAGTAAAATTTTTATCATGAACTATCATTCCGGGTTGAACTTCGAATAAAGATTCTTGATTTTCTTTTGTTTCTTCACTCAGAAAAATTGTTTCACCACTAAACGTGAATATAGGAATCCATTTACAAGTAAAAACTTCATAAATGTCTGGGTCTGTCGGTTCCACGTAAATTCTATAAAACAGACAACTAGAACCGGTACTCATTCCACATTTACACCAGAGAAAACTACATGAAGCGGAACAACGATTATAACCGGTGTAATTTTTCCAAGGTTCCAATTCTTTAATGTCTTGTTCCCAGTTATTATTAACAATAAGGCAATTATCATGGTGACAACTTCCAGTTTCGGGACAAGATTTAACTGTTTGAATTTTAACTTCATATGATCGTAAATATTTTTCAATAATTGGTTCACATTTCATTTTAAATCCTTCTGGGGTTAAATTTATCTGTCCGAGAATTTTATTTTTATTATCTTTAAGTACTATTGTCTGTCTTTCTTTATTATCTGTCATAGTTAGAGTTTCAACAAAGTTCCATGAACAATCAATTTTTCCATTTTTACGAAAACAAGTTTCAGTTCGAGCAGTCCTTGAAATTATTTCTCCATTAGATTCATTAATAAAAAATAATATTAAGACCAATAATCTTTTTCTAAGTGTCCAACGTTTTTTATTTCTTGACAAATTTTTGTGTTTAATTTTTCTCGGAAAACAACAGCTTATCAATTTAAACGTGTTTTTGAGAATACAGCAAATTAAACAAGCAAAAAAGACAAATGCAATTGTGGAACAAGCTATCAAAAAAAGCGATATGAACGGTGAACAAGTGTGATTGATCATTCTTTCCAAACAAAAATAACATGGAATAAGTTTACACGGATCACTCGGCTCACATTTCACTTCATATTTTAATATATTTTTAGTTTTAGACCAAAAATTCACTTCACAATGATGATGTGTAACGAGTGTTTCCTTATTTATTTCAAATTGAAATTGATCAACTCTAGAATGAGTTGTACATGGTCCATCACTACAACAAATTTCATATTTATCTATTTTTTCCGGTGAACTAATTAAAATTCCTTTATCATTACATTCAACCAAACAATCATTACACTGTGTTTTTGCTGTAACTATACAAAACATAAATAGTATTAAACAAAAAGTAAATAATATAGTTGAAATGTTTATTAAATTTTTTGTTAATTCTTTACTAATAATATTTATCTGATTCACTGTTTTAATTTCCTTTGATTTTTCTTCAATTTTTTCATTTAAATTTTCTTCAATTTTTTTAATTTTAATACTTTCAGTTTCTTTATTTTCAATATTTAATTCCAAAGGATATAGTTTATTAATTGGTCGTGAGACAATTGTTCCATTTGGCAACAAAATTTTAACATTTCTCACACAACGTCCATCTTTTGTGTCTAATAATTCTACAATTTTTGCAATTTTCCATAAATTTCTGGGGACAAATTCTTCCTCCAAAATCACTATTTCACCAACATTAGGTTCTCTTTTTGTCTGAGAACGAGGACCTTTCATTGCCCATTGACTTCTATCTCTCAACAAGATTAAGTATTCTTTTTTCCAACGTTTCCATAATTCATTTAAGAGAAATTCTGTAAATACAAATGAATCTTTATATTTGATTACAAAATTCATTATTGAGTCATCTGTTTTAGGAATTTCTAATTCTAAACATAGATTCCGTTGTGGACATAAAAAATCTACAGGTCGCAAGGGAATTAATCCCGGTACGTCAGGATTTTCATCTATAGTTGTTAAAGGTCTCATATTTAAGATTCCTTCAACTTCTGTAGTGAACGTTAACATTTCTTCCCATTGTAAGGTTCTTTTTCCTAAAGTTTTACGAAAAGCATCTTTGACTAACGCCACAATTCTTTCATATACTCCTCCTTGCCATGGGCTTAATTCTTTAATAAATTTCCATTCTAATTCTTTTCCTATTATTTTTAAATGCACTTTACAATTTTTTGCACAGGCTATAAACGTTTTAGAATTATCAGACAAAATTCTTTCTGGACATCCTCTTCGAGCGGCTAATCTTTTCAAAACATTTAAACAAGTATCGGCTTTTAAATTTTTAACTGGCTCCAAATAAACAGCTCGTGTACAAAGACAAGTGATTAAAGTAATCCAGAATTTTTTCTCTGTATTATCAATTTCTCTATAAAAAGAAGGACCTAAATGGTCTATTCCAATGCTTTTAAAAGGCGAAGTACTTTGAATCCTATCATTAGGCAAATTTGGAAATTTCGGTAGCATAAATGGACTTGATTTCATTTTTATACATTTTAAACATTGTTTGAGTGTTTCTTTTACCTTTCTTCTCGATTGCGGGGTCCAGAATCGACTTAAAAATTCAACAAGTGTACTTTGAACACCAACATGTTTGCATTTTTCATGAATGTTATTTATTAACAATGGCAAAATTTCAGAGTTTTTCGGAATAATTACTGGGTTTTCTAACTCAAAATTTGCATCACTATTTTTAATCCTTGATTTTAATCTTTTAATTCCAATTTCATCCTCAAAGATTTCCCAATTATTAAATTCATCTATTTTTTCTTTTTGTACTATTTTTATTAAAAGATTTTCTGCGGTTTGTTCAAATTTATCTTTTGATAGAAACAATAATTTATTTTTCCATTTATCACTTTTCAAAATTAATTTAAATCTTTTTCTTAAAAATTTCAACACAATAATCATAACTTTAACTATTTTAGTCCAATTACTGAATCTTTCAAATTTTATTAAATTTATTCCAGTATTTTTTATAGACATTGTAATAGGTGTTTCACAAATGTCTAAACTTTTAATTTCAACTTTTACTTCTAAATCATTTGGCCAATTTTCTTCAACTTTGTTTAACCATATCGGTCCATTCCACCAAAGGTCATTTAAACGAAGCTCTTCTGGTGTAGAACCTCGAGTGCAAATGTCTGAAGGATTTTCATTTGTAGATACATGTTTAAATATAATATCTGTATTTTTACGTATCTCGGTTAATCTATTCTCTACAAATCTTGGTTGTTTTTCTTTAGTATTTAACCAAAGTAAAACGACCTTTGCATCACTCCAAATAAATTTTTTCTCAATTTTAATTTGAAGTTCTTTTTCTACAAACTTTAATGCACGAGTTCCTATTAACAATGCCAGCAATTCCATCCTAGGAATAGTCAAATTTTGTTTCTTCGATCTTATTCTATTTCGAGAATAAATCAATGAAACTTGAACTTTATCATTCTCTTTGCTTCTTAAATAAATAACAGCGGCATAAGTGTCTTTATTAGCATCAACAAACACATGTAATTGGTATTTACAATTTTTAATTATAACTAATCTTGGAACTGTTATTTTTTTATTTATCCAAGACCTTAGTATATTGATCCACTCATTTGAATGAGAGATTTCCAATTCTTCATCCCAATTTTTTGGTTTATCCCATAATTTTTGAAACAGTAATTTCGGATTAACAAGACAAGGCGAGACGAGACCAAGCGGATCAAATAAAGAAGCCATTATTTCCAAAACTTTTCTTCTTGTAAATTTATCTTCAAGATTCGAACACGGAAATTTAATTTCTAAAATATCCATTTTTATATCCCAATTAATTCCTAAGACTTTTTGATTCAAATCCGTTAATTTATCAATTTCAGGAATTTTTTCTAAAGCTTTTCTGGCATTTGTTACAAATTCTCTTAAATTCATCTTTCCTTCAGAAAATACTTTCTTTAAATCAATATATTTTTCAAACACTTCTTCTTCAGTATTACAATCGATAAAGACGTTATCAACATAAATATTCTTAAACAATTTTTCATAACCAGGGAATTTATTCAAATGATGTTCAATAGTCATAGCCAAAAGACTAGGTGAACAAATAATTCCGAAAGCTACTCTTGTAAAACGGTAAATTATTAAATTATCGAATTTTAACGGTTTATTTATATCCTTTAACCATAAAAATTTTGTAACTTCTCTATCAGCTTCTTCCAATTCAATTTGCAAAAAAGCCTTTTCTATATCTGCCAATAACGGAAATTTAGACAATCGAAAACGCATAATCATTCCAGCTAAATCTGGTAATTTTAATGGACCTCGAAATAAACAGTCATTTAAACTTTTATGACCTTTAGATCTGGCAGAAGCATTATAAACTTCTCTAATTTTATCATCTTTAAAAACAGGTCTATGCGGTAAATAATGTTCCAATTCTCCTTTACCTTTGAAAGCCTCTTCAATTATTCCAAGCTTTAATTGGTCTTGTATAGTTTTATCTATTCTTTTTAAATTTTCTAATCCTTGTTCATTTTGTAAACGATTTAACAAAGATTCCAAACATTTATAAGCAATACCATAATTAGTAGGCAAATCGGGAATTTCATCTTTCCATAACCATTTAACTCTATATCTTTTGTCAACTTGTCTAATTGATTTATTAAACAATTCATGAGCAGTTTCATCTTCGTTTTCTTCGGGATTTTCATTGATACCTATACTTTGTAAATCCCACCAAGATTTAATTTCTGATTCACTAGGCATTTCTTCAAAAGATTTAACAGCCATGTGAGTCTGTACTGGTATTGTCTTTTCTAGAGAAATTTTTTGATTTTCTCCACAAATTACACTTCCGATTGTAGTATTAACCAAATAACAATCTTTCGAAATTTCAGTCTTTTTAATAAAAAATCTCCAAAAATCTTTTACACCTATTAACAAATCAGGTTTTCCAAAGTTTGTAACTAAATTGTTTTTTATATCTTTTAATTTTAAATGTCCACAGATTTCATTTATAGTTACAGAACGTAATTCATTAGCTATTTTATTAATACTTAACAATTCTATCATTTCATTTTTTCCATCTTTTCTTTCAATTCCGAGCAAGTATTTACCAGATTGTTGTTTTTCAGATTTATTTCCTTGAAATGTATATACTTCAAGAAAGCCTTCTCCTAACTTTGGTAAATTTAATTTCTTTGTTAATTCATCAGTAATGTAAGAAACTTCGCTTCCGCTATCAAGAAATACAAAAATTTCAGTTTTCTTGTCTTCGTTTCTCGGAGAAAATACTTTGACTTTTAAAACCATTAACATTGGGTTCCAAGGTTCTAATAAAGTACTATACGAATTAACGGTCATATTCTGAGTCTTAACAATATTTTCTTCCTTTTTAGTTTCTTCAGGTTGATTTTCAACTGTATTTTTAATTTGACAACAGGAAGTTTTACTTTTCCAACTTTTCCTTTCAAAAACTTTATTTTTGTGCACAGGATTTACTTTTTCGGTCACATAGTTCATTTGTCTATTTTTATTATTATCGAATTGTTTTTCATGTTCAAAATTCCTTTTGGGACATATGGCTGAATTATGAGTTCCATTACAATATGAACAGTTTCTTCTTACAAGACAATCTTTGAGAACATGTCCTTGTCGAAGACATCGGAAACATCTGTTTTGTTCGATCAAACGCTTCTTGCGTTCCTCCAAGCCCAAAACTTTTAAACAAGAATTTGACCAATGGTTCCCGTTGCAAAAATAACAAACAATATTTCTTGCATGTGTAAATACTGGGAAAGTTCTTGCTTGATTTACTTTTTGAAATCTTTGAAAATTTTCATTATTTCTATTTTTCTGGTTCAATTCATTTTGGTTACTTGTTTGAGGAACTTGAAAATGTTTTGATGACTGAAACACTGATTCTCTTATATTGACCATTCCAACTAGAGCTTTTCTTAATTCATTAGTGTTCCATTTTTTACCTAAAGTCTTTTCTTCTTTAGCAATCTCCATTAAAAAACTTCTATTGAGTTTTGACTTTATCATTGAGGTCATAACTGAATTATTTGTATTTTCACCAATACTTTCTAATTGTCTAAATATTTTTTCGATTTTATCAACTGTATATTTTAACGAAATTGATTTTTCTGTACAAGTAGGTAATCGAAATAATTCTGATTCCAATGCTTCGATTAAAATATTCTTATCACCAAATCTTTCTTTCAATGTATTGACTGCGATCTGGTAATTTTCATTTGTTAACATTAAATCTGAAACAACATTCCTTGCTTCTCCTTTTAAACAATTAAGCAAAAATTTCATTTTATCAATTTGGCTAAAGTTATGTCTATCTATTGAACTTTCAAAACTTTGCCAAAAAGAAATCCAATGATGTGGATCTCCATAGAACTCGGGTAACTGAAGTCTGGGTAATTGTACAGTTAATTCCCTAGTTTCTACATTGTTTGTTTGTGTTACAACTGAATTATTTTCAGAGGTATCTGGATTTCTCTGAATAACAAGTTCATCTATTGAATCAACAATTTCTCTTCCTTTTTCGATCCATTCATAGAAGTGTCTATTCTCAACTGTATAATTTTCATAAGCTTGAGTTTCTTTTATTCTATCATCTGGATCTAAAACTTTTAGAAAATCTAACCAAAGTTGGTTCTTTTCATCTAAAGTTTTTAAAATTTTCTGAATACCTTTTCCGTCATTCAGAAGTGATTCTTTCTCTTCATCATCTATTTCATCTTTTACTAAAATACTTTCAGCATTTTCAATTCTAACTCGCAAACGTTGTAAAACAGTTCCGATCATTCTTTTATATGGACCGGACATTTTCAATTTTTAATTCAAACTCTCAACTTTAATTTCAAATAGATTTTCAACTTTAAACTTCAAACTTTAAACTTAACTTTTAACTTTTCAAATAAATTTTTAACTTTAAACTTCTAAGTTTAACTTCAAATGAATTTTAACTTAAACTTAAAACTTTTAAATATAACTTAATCTTTTAAGTTATAAGTTTCTTTTAAAACAATTTTTCTTTAACTTTTCAACAAACAAAAAAATAATTTTTTACAAACAATTTTAACTTTTGAACAGGTTCGTTCAAAACGTAGCGGCACCACTTGTTGAGAATTTCTTTCCCAACAATAAAATTAATTTTAAACAAATAAAACTTTTATTTAAAATTAAAATTAAAAAACTTTAAAAAAAACAGAAGATGGAACTTTATTTAAACACAATTAAATTCTAGAAGAGCTCTGAATATTTGAGAAAGCCCAAAATTATATATAGTCAGAAAAAGTGGGCGGATTTTAAAGAAAAATAGAATTTTCACAAAAGTACAAAGTGAATTTTAAAGAATTTGAGAATGTAAGCGTTTTTTATGAATAAGCATGAAAAAGGGAAAAAATTAAAAATAGATATTTTTGATAAAAAGGACAGGAGACAAAATGGTAAAAAGATAAGTCGCCTTTCGCGACATATTTTGTATACTTATTGATAGTTGTGTTAATAGAAATTTTTGTTAAATTTTATCAGCCTTCTTTCCGTTATTATCGGTATTTTTAAAAACTGTTTGAGGATATTTGGAACGCCTGATTTTTTGAAAATTTATCATAACTTTTGATAAAATCATCGGTTTGCTAAAATTTTTCGTAAAATTAGGTAGTTTTTGCTGCTGAATCAAGTTATAAAATGATTATAAATTTTATTTATATATTTAACAAAATTTATGATTTTATTCCCATTACTTTTTTGATCTCTTCAAGTAAATATTTTTAGAAAAGAAATTATTTTTATAAGATTCTATTTAAATTTAAATATATTATAATTAAATTAACATTTAATTCAAATAATGAAGGTTAAAAAATTAAAAAAATTATATCATAAGGTCGATAAAATATTTAATTAATTAAACGGATCTAGAGCAGGGAGACTCAGGAGGGCCTTTAATATGGAACGAGAATATTAATTATTTATAATTATTAAAAATAATTATATATTCGACCATACCAAATAATTCAATTAAAATTTTTTTATTAATATGGGAAAGTTTTAATTATAATTCTATTTTATTAGTTTTATATTTTATAGAAACATAAAAAATTATAATTAGATATGAGATGATTTTTTAATTAATTAAATTTTATTCCTACAAATATAATATTTATTAAAACAAATATATGTATTATTTAAATTATTTACTTATTAAATTAATTTAAAATTCAACTTAAAAAATGTCCAATTATTTAATATTAAAAATAACAACCCTGACATCATTGTAGAACTCTCTTACGAAAATGTGCGGATTAATTATTTAAAGTAAAAGTTTGACAAATTAAATAAAAATTTTATTAAGTCTTTATATCTTCAAAATCCTCCTATATCTCTTCAACCCCTGATACCTCCTATATGCGCAAATCCTTGTTATCGTTCTAATTTAAGGGCAAAACTTCGGTCTACTGGTTGCTCCCAGCCGCCGGATAACTTTTGCACTAGCTGAAGAAGTAAAAAGCTATAGCTAAACTATTCTTTACTGAACATTTCAGCTAGAAGATCGAAATATTTCATAGTAGATAAAATTTATCAAAATGTTAAATAAAAGATGTTAGATAATAATAATGGTTAATAAAAATAAAGTAACAAAATAATTTAACAAAAAAACAAAAAAATACATAAAAAAATTTTTTTGTTAAATAATTTTGCAATTTCGAATAAATAAAATATTCTTGCTTTGAAAAAATAAATACTTTCTTGTCTAAAAATATGAACTTGAACCAAATAAAGTTTCGAAATGATTTTCAGCGATGGGTGTATTTACATTTATAGCTAAACTAAATTTAAACTCTAGATATTTTAGTAATTGGACTTTTAACAAAATATAATTTGTCTAGTCTAAACAATCCCGACTAATTTGCACTTTGCGATTTAACTTAAACAAATTTAGATTTAAATAGATAACCGTCCAATCACTAAAAATATAGTAAAAAAATATTTACAAATTAATAAAAGTAAATGGAATGAATTTTTTTTGTGTTTTTTGTTTTTGTGTTTTTTGTTTTTGTGTTTTTGTGTTTTTTGTTCTTTTTTTTTAATTTTTTTTTGTGTTTTTGTTCTTTTTTTAATTTTCTTATTTTTTCGTTTTTTGTTCTTTTTTCTTAATTTTTTGTAATATTTTTTTGCATTTTAATTTGTTTCTTAAGACTTTCCTGCTATCGGCCCTTATTTCTAGTTTCTTTTTCCCACTTCTAGTCTTCTTAATATATACAGAACGTAAACTTTCATTCCTCCTCAATTTCACTCCGGTTGTCTAAGGCAATAAAGAAGATAACAGACATGTAATTGAGGGAAAAAACTTTACCGTACTGTATATATTAGAAAAATAGAAGGAGGAGAATGAAATTAAAAATGTGGGCCGATAACAGGAAAGTACCCTTTCTTTTTCTTCTTAATTTTTTCCTTTTGTATTTTCTTCAATTACTTCCACAATTAAATTAGTTGGATGTTTCTTCTCCCATTTTTTGAACAAATCTTTGCAAATTTGATTAAAAGTTGTAGTATATCTAATTTACGAGAATAAAATTTTTATATATCCCTCTATTTTCCTTAATCCAACCGATAACTCCTTAATCCCTCGATATTCTATTAATCCGTCGATTTTCTCCTCTAATATCCCAATAATCCCTCAAATTCCCCTCATAATCACTCGATATCCCACTAATGACCCACAGAGACACAAGACTCACAGACAAAAGAAAACAAGGAAAAATATCTGGCCTTTATTTCCTCTATCTCCAAAAGCTACACAAAATGACAATGAAACACAAATAAAATTTAGTAGTTTGGATTCGTAAAATGAATTTTCAGAAGTATATACCTTGTTTAGGAATGCCGAATTAACTTCATCCTCAGTTAATTTATTCAGATTTCAGAGTTCTTTCGAATGACACCTCATTTAAATAAATCTATCTCAAATATAGAACTAATAAGTCAATATACCGTTCTTGGAACAACTCTCTTTTGTTGGAACAACTTCCAACCTCTAGGAACAACATCTCCCGTATTAACTAACAACATATGTACCTAGCGGCAAAATGTATTCAGAATAAAAATAAAGGAAAAAGAGTTGTGGGTTTTTTTTATATCTGGGTCTTTTGTCTGTGGGTCATCTGTTCTTGGGACTTCTGTCCTTGGGACACGTCAGAAATAAGACACTTTACAATAATTCTTCAACAGGGCTAGATAAAATTTACTTACGTTCCTTTGAGAATTTTTTTGATGCCATATTCAAATAAATTGTTGGTATTAAACTGGAATTTATTTTCAAAATCATACATTGCAGATCTTAGAGAAATAGCAAGGGGAAGATCATCGATATGCTCTTTATCACTAAACATAATATTCTCAGCAAATGATAAAGCAGTTTTAAATTTGCGACTATTTTCTACACAATACTCATACCAATTTTCGCCAATTTTTGCTTTTTGAACATCAAAGTAATTCAATTTTAGACCCTCAGCAACATAATATTGGTCATCTCTATAAGGCAGACAAAATATTTCAACATTGAATACAAGTGCTTCTATCACCTCAATTCTATTGCAATTCATTATCAACAATCGTGTTGTGCCTTTTACTAAAATATTTTGATATAATATGTGATTTATTTTTTGATATATCGGTATAGTTCAGTGGTGAGCCTTACCATGATTTTCGGCAATATGTCGTGACATAAGTTTTACGACAAACATAATTTGTTGGTTATGTATGTTTTAATCCTTACGGTCAATTAACTCATGTGGCAATCATGAAATAAATACTCTTCCCCTAAACATTTATTTTTGAATTCTTAAGACTGCCTAAATTCTCTCAAAATAAACAAATTTATTACCCAATTCTTCTTTTAAGTTCAAGATTTTTTGAACATTAAATCTTGCATAAAAAATTTGATTTTCCAATTCCTCAATTTTTTGTTCATTATTTTTAATAATTTTTTTAATTTTTTCAATTTCATTGTCAATCTGGTCACTTACAATTTTGTTATTTTCTATCTTTTTTTCCATTTTTTTATTATAATTTGAAATTTTAACTGATATTTCTTTAATTTTATTTTGTATACTTTTTTCCTCTTTTATTTCCTTTTCAAGTTGCTTTATTGTTTCTTTATATTCCTCAAGTTCTGCCATTTCTCCATTACTGTTTTTTAATTGTTCTTCTAATTCGTGCTTATTGCGAAGTTGATTAATTTCTTTATACTTATTGTGACTTTTCTTATCTTCTATCATTTTGTCAATATTATTTATTTTTTCTATTAGATTTATCATGATTTGATAATTTGCTATTATGCCTTTATTTGTATTTATGTCATTAAGTTTTGATTTATAATACTTCTTTTCTGTTAATAATTCATTGTCCCAAATTTTACCCCAAATTTCCTTTATTTCTTCGTTTTTATTAAGAATTTCCTCTTTTAAATTCTTAATTTCCTCTTTCTTTTGTTTATTTTGCTTTAAAACTTTTTCAATTTTTAATTTTATATTTTCAACGACTTTTTTAATATGTTCAATATCTTTAAAGCTAACTTTTTCCCTAGCAAAAATGTCCATATTTTCTTTAATGTTACAGTCATATATAAAATTAACTTTCCCAATTTTGCTATCTGAATTAATTAATTCCAACGTTTTTTCATAAATTCTATTAAAAACTCTCATTGCCGTTCTGTCTCCTCCATGAAAAATTATTTCACAATTTTCTATATTTATTATAACTTTGGTACGTTCATTCTTTTGGATTTTTTGTTGCTTAATTATTAAATTTTTTTATATATGTTAGAGATGGGTGAACCAATATTTTCCAAGTCTCGACTAGGTAACAAGACTAAACCCCAAGACTAAGACTTGACCCCGAGACTAGAGACCAAAAATTAACAAGAGCAAGACAATTTAGTCCAGTAAAGCCAATTTTTTATTTTCTTTTTTGTTAAGAAAATGTGTTTAAAGCTCAAAAAGTCAAGACCAAGACATTATCCAAAACCAAGACCGAAAAAACACGAAAAATGTTATATATACGTATTTAATGCTTGGTCCGAATAGGCTAGTATGTCTTATTAGTTAATGTCAGCAATCTCTTATTTACCGATATATTGATGCAGGATCAACGTTAGTTGATAAGTGGAAAATATGTTAATTCGACTCATTTCAAACATCTTTTTTAATTTACTACTTTTAGTTTTAATATTAAATTTTCTAGAAATTATTCTATTCTTACCATTTTAATGAGTTCATTATTCAAATTAAATCCACCAACATAATATAAATTATCTGGCTTGCTATCATTTAATGAAAAATCAATTAATTCATCACTATTGATAAATATTGCTTTAATGTTTTTATAAAGAATTTTAATTGTTGATGTTTCATTTTCCCTTTCCTCGTTTGTCAACTTTTGTAGAGAATTGTAGTATTTACTTTCCAATTTTTTATAGCATTTGTTCTAAAAATATTAAGATTATATATCAGGACGTGCTTAAACGGGTTTTAAAAATGCGAAAGTCTTATGAGAATCGCGAAAATAAGTTTGAAACGAAACAATTTAGCAAAATTTAAAATCTTGAAGTGTAACAACTAAAAAGTTTACATGTTTTGATATGATTTTTAACTTGTAAAATGTATATAAGAATATGAGAATTTTAAATAAAAATAAAAGAAAAGATGAGTAGTTTATTTAAGTAAAATTAGAATAAAATAAATATACCATTTTTGAATGAATATTCCCGAATACCTCTTTATCTTCATTATATGCTAACTTAGATGTATATATAGAATTTGATGTACATGCCTCATCAAAATAATAAATCCTCCAATCGTCAATATATGTTGAGTAAAATTCTAAATTTATTTTAAATTATAGAATTAATGATAAGTGTTTTCTTTTAAAGTTACTAATAAGTAGTTTGAGTAATTATATGGAAATCCATATTTTTTTTTCCTGAATTCCTTTGACTGTGAAATGCACAAAAAACATATTTTTGGCTTGTTTTAGGGTTTATAGAATGGTCTTTAAAATCCATATTTTTCCATATTTTGGCATTATATGATATTCACAGTAAATAATTTGGCGCTATCCTAGTTTACATATGCGTTTTGAATAAAAGTTCACAAACAGAAAATCAACATTAATTTTCAAAGAAAATCTAAAACCTGGAATTTTATATGAAATTAATTTCCCAACATATTCAAATTGATAAGTCAACAAAGGATTATTATTAATAGCAAAAACACTTTTAATTTTTAATTCATTAAACAAAAATAGTGCTCCAGTATCCATAATGTCAAAAAATGCAATTCCATAGTTGATTTTTTTAAGTTTTTCAATAAAATCTTTTTTCTCAAAAATTTCTAAAATTTTGTAAAATGTTACTATGTGTTTTATATTGTTTATTTATAAAGATTAGTTAATTTGAGTGTATACAAAAAAGTTTGCTTTTGTTATTCTATTGGACGGAATTCCGACCTATTTTTTCGCTGTGTGTCAATATGTCCGCTTCCCTGTAGAAGAGCACGTCCCATTAGAAGCGCAATCTTTAATGAGGTTGAAAAATAGAATCGGATTCACTTCTAATGGGAAAAATACGGTAGTATACATCAGTGCTGGGTATTTGCCATTTGTTGGCTCCGGCTCCGGGCTCCGGGGTTTCAAATTCTTGGCTCCGGCTCCAGGCTCCGGCTCCATCTTCGGCTCCGCAGCCGGCGATTTTCGAAGCCGCTCCATGTTGGCTCCGGGCTCCGGGTGGAAAATCAATGAATTATATTTTATTGGGGGATTTGGGTAGATAAAGGGGGATATCGAGTGATATAAAAGGATTAAGAGGGTTATCAATAGATTAAACGAGATTTGTGTGGATTATCATGTGATTTAGATGGGTTAAGGTCGAGGGATTAAAGGGATTTGGATCTAAAAACTTCCTTTTTTGCGCTGCAGGCAAAAATTTTGAAAATTTTGGAAGATGCCTAACCCAAAAAGCTTCCTATTTTTGCGCCGCACGCGAAAATTTTGAAAATTTCGGATGATCCCTAAACCAAAAATCTTCCTTTTTTGCGACGTAGGCGAAAATTTTGAAAAATTTTGAAAAATTTTGAAAAAAAGAGACTAAAATTAATCAATTTAAAAAATTTATACAGCTTCATTTAATAAAAAAATGCTTATTACAATTTATTTTTCAAATAAAAACACTTATTTAATTATTTGTTGTGATATTTTCCAAACCTATAATTGGATAAAATTCGGAACCATAAACTCCATTCAACCACCACTACTTTGGGCTCTTATACAACTCATCGAAACCTCAACTCATCGATCCTTAACTCACCGACACGGCCAAAAACTATCAACTCATCGAATCCTCCCAAAAGACTTCAAGTTCTTGGCTCCGGCTCTGGGGTTTTCAAAATCTTAGTCCGGCTCCGGAGCTAGCTCCCGGAACTATACCAACACTGGTATACATATTCATATGTTCATATTATTACACTAATTATTACACTAACTGTCCATTCCTTTTAAAATAATTACCTTCAAATATTTTTGCCTCAATTTCAAAGAGTTTCCAATTTTTTTCAAAATGTTGATAATAAAATTGTTTATACATTTCTTCTTCGTTTTCTTTAAATTCATTTATTAAATTCTCACTGAATCCAATAATTTCAAAGGTTTTTCCATTTTCCCCGTTGAATGGTTTAATTTGAGTTTTTTCTTGATTTTTGGTATTTAAGATGACAAAATGCTAAAATTCGAGTGTATAAAATTTACTTGGATTATTTAATTTAGTTAATTTAGTTTAAAACAAGATATTAATCTACGAGCTTATTTATAATTGTAAATTATTGGGTGCAAACTTAATTGTCCAAGGAGGATTAAAGATCCACCATTTTGTGGTCAGGTCCTCGGTTCGGTTCCGGATAAAGGATATATTCCCACTTCATCTGACACTCAACTAATTTTTTGGAACTCTTGTTTTTCTTTCAAATATGATTTGCAAGGGTATGTGTAAAACAAACAAAGTAAAGTTATGGGCGTAAAGGTTCGGACAATACGATTTTACAATTTGCTATTTGAAATATTTCACACAAAATGGCACTCAGTCTGTTGTGGCCTTATAAATGGGAATGATAAAATCAGCGTATGTGACAACGCGTCTCGCGGGAGCGACAGTTTTTGGGCTCAGTAACACAATACTACAATTTCTTTTTTCAATCTTCAAAACTGGACGTAGCAACACAAAAACAGTTTTCCAGAGAAAATTTGTGGCGAGAAAGTAGTAAAAATTTATACCAACTATTAATTTCGTGAGGGGACATATAATTTAGTTGGACATTTTCTGGTTGGGACATTTTCAGGGTGGGGGTAATATTAAATATTACTAACCACTTTGTAATGTTTAGCCAAAACATTTGCAAATGAACAATTCATCTTAAAGTGGTCAGGTCGATGATTTGAAGAAACAAATAAAACATGCTTGTTTTTATTTTTTCCAATCATATTGTTTTGACTTGGATTAATCTCCAATTCTCCAAGATTATTCCGAGTTCCCTTCATGCCACTTGTAATATAAAAAATGGCAAGAAGGAGAATAAAGTGCCGAAGCATCTTTATTCTTAATTTTATCAATTTCCTTTTAAATTGGATTCTTTTCTAAATTTTGTTTAAGGAGGGTTTTTCTTTATTTCCTAAAATTTTATAATAAATTTAATTGAAGTTAATCCAAGAAAATGATAGGAGCCTCGAGATAAAAAGGTTTTCATATAAACTTCAGATTTTTTCCTATTTCGGACTTGTGCATTCAGTTTAAAATAGAGAAAGATTAAGGTGATTTTAGATCGTAAAATGCAATAAATTATAAATTATTGATAAAAAAGTAAATGAGAGCTAAGAATAAGTGAGGCTTTTTGATATTCCTATCTATATGGAAGTTATTTAGCATAAGCCCTCCCAACGAAATCTATTTCATTTTTGCCGTTCGCGAGATAGCCGGTTCATTATGTGACAGCTGGAACATTTAGGAAAGGTTATTTTTGCGAGATTCTCTTCGAAATGTTGCAAGAAAGATACGTAAATTTAAAATCTTTGGTTAAGAAAAAATAAAAAAGTCAGATTTTTTAAAGTGCAGGATTGGCGAATAATTTATTAAAAACTGATATAGCGCTTTACCGATGGTTGGGTCGTCTGGCAATTTTATGGAGATGCAGCGCGTAAAATGATATTAAACAGCCTATGTTAATTTTTTATATACCCCATATAATCAAGCAGTCGACAGTTAAGGCGCCTGATTTAAGGCACACGTTTAAGGCGCTGATTTAAGGCACACGTTTAAGGCGCTGATTTAAGGCACACGTTTAAGGCGCTGATTTAAGGCACACGTTTAAGGCGCTGATTTAAGGCACACGTTTAAGGCGCTGATTTAAGGCACACGTTTAAGGCGCTGATTTAAGGCACACGTTTAAGGCGCTGATTTAAGGCACACGTTTAAGGCGCCTGATTTAAGGCACACGTTTAAGGCGCTGATTTAAGGCACACGTTTAAGGCGCTGATTTAAGGCACACGTTTAAGGCGCCTGATTTGAGGCACTCGTTTAAGACGCTTGATTTAAGGCACTCGTTTAAGGCGCCTGATTTAAGGCACTCGTTTAAGACGCTTGATTTAAGGCACTCGTTTAAGGCGCCTGATTTAAGGCACTCGTTTAAGGCGCCTGATTTAAGGCACACGTTTAAGGCGCTGATTTAAGGCACACGTTTAAGGCGCCTGATTTAAAGCACTCGTTTAAGACGCTTGATTTAAGGCACTCGTTTAAGGCGCCTGATTTAAGGCACACGTTTAAGGCGCCTGATTTAAGGC
>CAVMJV010000280.1:0-82699 GCA_963681835.1 Meloidogyne enterolobii
TTAAAAAAAAACAAACAACCTCCCAACTCCAAGCACAATCTTGTAAACATTTTTCTGACCAATCAGCCTTCATTCCACTAAAAAGACAAAATTGTTTAACCATTTCTGTTCGAGCAGTTAAATTATTTGTTGTTGATGGATTAATAAATAAATTTGTTTGTTGTTGTTGTTGTTGAATTCCTCCTTCTGTTGCCATTTCATTTTTTATAGTAAAAGTTCCCCCTCCTATAGAAGTTCCCGAAGAAGTCCCAGCCATTCCAGATAACAAAGTTTGTGGGTTTAATAATGATAATTGTTGTTGAGGGCTAGGTGGGGGTGGGGCCATCCCATCCAATTGTTGTTGTGAAGAGACTGACTTAAATTTTAGAAAAGCTTAATGGTTTTGAAAATTTTTGCTTTAAAAACATTCTAAAAAAATTTTAAAAATATTTTAGAAAAATTTCAAGAAAATTTTCAAATAATTTTTTCGAAAAATTTTCAAAAAAAAATTCTAAAAAATTCTAATGAATTTTTAAAATTCAAAAATTTCCAAAAAAAATTCTAAAAAATTTCCAAAAATTTTTTCAGAATTTTTTTTAAAAAATTTTACAAAAATTCACAAAAAAATTCCCCACCCCCCCCCCCCCCCCCAAAAAAAACACTTACACTAATTGCAGCATTCTTTAATAAATTATTGTAATGTTCCATTCTTTGTGTACTCACTGGTGTAATTTGTAAAATGTCAGAAAGTATTGCCAATCTTCAAAAAAATTTTTTTTAATAATTTTAAAAAAATCTAAAAGAAACCCTTCAGTTTTTGGAATAATAGCAAATTGTCGAACAAAAAATTTGCATTCTGTTGAGCTGTTTAATGGCTCGCCAATACGAGTTTTTCCATCACGAAATATTCCTTGAAGGGTTATAACCATTAGACTGTTCTGAGAAATAAAAAGAAAAATTTTTTTATTAAATTTTCAGAAAATTTCAAAATGGTAACTTTCAAAAAGTCGAAAAAATTTTTTTGAAAATTTCAAAAATTTCCTCAAAATTTTCAAAATATCAATTTTCAAAAACCAAAAAACTTGTCAGAAAATTAAAAAAAAATTTAATTTCAAAATGGTAACTTTCAAAATGTCAAAAAATTTCCAGAAAATTTTCAGGGTCAAAAAAATTTTTTTTTTCAAAAAATTCAAAAAAAACACAAACCGAAACCAAATTAAAATCCAATAAAAAGGATTGTTTAACATGTTCAGTCTTTGGCAATTTACTCAAAGCTACAGCAATATCCATTGGTCCACGAAATAAAAGGCGATCACGAAAAGCTTGCCATTTTTGCTGCATTACAATATTGTGTGAATTACGCACATATGTTCCAAATACTTCTCTAAAAAAAATTTATTTTATTATACGATCGAGCATGAAATTGAATCAGTTCCTATACACATTTTATTTTAGGCAAAAAATGGGTTTGAGTAGAGAGACAAATTTGTGAGAGTCATACGAGAATTTTGTTCGAAATCTCCGAAGAATTTCAATCCTCGATGAATAAAATTTTTCTGGTTATCGAAAATTTTCTCCGTCCGGTCTGGTCTATAGTAAAAGAGGAAAACACCCCAACATCCGCAAAGAAAGTGAAGAGTATTTTATAAAATAGTAAGGAAAAAGGATTCTCCAAAAATTGTAAATACTAGGAATTCTCCGCAAAAATGCGTCCGCAAAAAAAAGTCTCGCTCGAACGCAAAAGAATAAATTTTGAAAAATCATATAATTCTTAAAGAAAACTTACGTATCACCACGTTCCACAAATTTTGTGTCAGGCAATGTACAGATAGAATAAGAAAAAGTAGCCTGAAATTAAAAAATAAATTTTAAGCAAAATTTCAAAAAAACATACATTAGAATCATAAGCATTAATTAATTTTTGTCTAGACTGTTCTGGATCTAGGCTATCATAAAAACCAAAAAATTCAATAATAAAATTTTCTGCCATTTTTTTCATTGATTCATCTGTGTGATAACCAGCCTATAATTAAAGAAAATTTTTTTTAAGAAAATAAAATTAAAAAATAAAATTGGTGTTGGCCTCCAAAGTCACTTTTCCGAAACTGACTTTTTCCGAAAAATTTTTCGAGAAAAAATTTTTCTAAAAAATTTCAGAAATTTTTTTTGTGGACCTAGGTATTAAATGCTATCACTTAAAAAATTAAAATTTCCGAAAAAAACCTCCAAAAAATTTTATTCAAACCTTAAATTTAGGTATAGGCTGTGAAGAAGTATATCCAGATGGACGTGTTGCCAAAGGTATAACACTAACACCATCTAAGTAGCTTACAAGAGGGAAATGTGTATGAATATCCCTGGAAAATTGAAAAAAATTTTTTAGAAAAAATTTCAATCAAAAAAAGCAAACTTTGTATAGGCAGCAAAATTATTATTATATCCAATAATAAATTCGTTATTTTCAAAATGAACACTTTCCAATTGCCAACCAGAAAATTTTGCGATTTCTTCAATACGAGAAATCTGTGAAAAAATTTCTTTCATTTTAAAAATAAAAGAAAAATAAATACCGCATTATTAGCCATATCTAATTCTACAACATTTGGTGCTGCATAGACTAATGAAGAAACAAAGTCTAATGTACGTAAATTGTTGTTCTTTAAAAAATATTTTTATAAAATGAAAATTTTTTTGAAATTTTTTCAATGAAAAATAATTTTTTTAAAGAAAGAAATCATTTTTCATGAATAAAAAATGTTTTTCCCCACAAAGGATTCGAACCCATAACCTATAGTAACTAAAATTAAAATATTTTCCCACTACACCAAAAAAAACAATTAATTGTAGGAGTGAAAAAGAAGGTCCCCTACATATTGTTAGAAGGATAAAAGGTTCCCAAAAATCAAAATTATTAAAAAAAAAATTAAAAAATACATTAAGTCTAATTCCTTTAATATTAGCCAAATGACGAGAAACATAATCAGAAATTGTCACCATTACAGAATTGTGTATAAGGCCACGTGGTGTTTCATTAAGCTTTTGGAAGAGAGGATCGCTTTGGAAGCTGCTCAAATCCAAAGAATTGGTGTATTGATTGTAACGAGTTTTTAATATTTCCTGAAATTTTAAGATGAGTTGGAAAGGTTGAAGTCTCTTGTCTTTTTTCCAAAAACGGGAAGAATAGAGATCGAGCTGGGTCTGGACCCAAGGCCTGGGGTTTTCTGTACCCAGAGTCCAGGCATTTTTTTTGACCTTCCTGGGTTTTTACTGAACTACAGGCCCAGGTCAATAAATCAAACCCGAGGGTCCATGAACAGGTTCAGGCTTATCAAAAATCTCGATCTCTAGAAACTAACACTCATAAAACAATCAAAAAGGATGAGGGCGCAAATCCTGTAAGTGAAAAAGGGGAAGACTCTTGGGTTGGTCAAAAGTCGGAGAATAATTCTGAAATCAATTTGACCCTCACGGAAGGAGCCCCCAATATCGTGTAATTAACATACATGTCTAGGATTTTCAAAAACAGGATTACCAAAAAACAAAAGGTTCCTTGGGCACAAAAGGAAAGCAAAAAAAGCTTAAAAACAAACCAAAACAACATTTCTAGTCGAAGTTCCCAACGTCTCAAAAGGTGCAAGCACTCTCTTCTTATAAATAACATATTTCATATTTGGATTGTGTTTGTCTGCTATTCGTTTCGACATTGCACAAATAGCTTCAGCATCATCTTCCGACATTATAGAGAAACGAAGGTCTCCATTTGCGTCCATCTTCGGGGCGATAGGCAAAAAACGATCAACAGATTCGGCCAGAAGGTTTAAAACTAAATATTTTCCAGCACGAGAAGCATTTTTGACCTTTAAAAAAAGCCGAGTTTTTGATTAAAAATGACAATATTGAACAGGCCCGTAGCCAGAGAGGGGTAGGGAGGAATTCCAATTACCCCTCGAAATAAGGAATCTGGGCTAACAAACTGAATTTTTTTGGCCTACGGCCATCGAAATTTTAAAAATTTTCGCCTGCGGCGCTAAAAAGTTCAAACACACCACCCGACCGAAAACGAATCCTGGCTACAGGCTTGATATTAAACCAGACAGACCGCATTTTTTCCTCACCAAGTTTCTTCCTTATATATTTGCATAATGGTCAGAGTTCTTCCCTTCTTCCATCCTAATTTACCTTTCTTCCATCCAAGGGGAAATAAAAATTAAATCCTTTTGATTGTTTATAGGCAAAATATAGAAAGGCAAATAGGATGGAAGAAACGAAAAAGTCTGACCATTCTGTAAATTATAGGAAAAAACCTTGGGGAGGAACAACTGGGCTCTGTGAGATTCAATATTAACCAAAAAATAAAAAAGCAAACCGTGATTTCGTAGATATATGTATTTCGAACAAAATCTCTGCTTCGAATAGTTGGCTGTTGCCCTTTAGAAATATGCCCTTCAATTATTCCAAGCATCTTTTTTTGTAATTGAGAACCGTCTCTTCGATATGACTAGAAAAGGACAATTTTTGAGGTTAAAAATGTAAAAGGAAACCTTTTTTGCTCTATAAGAAGTCCCTTCATCATCGTCCAAATCTTCATATTTTGAAGCTACATCAGGATCTAATACAGCGTATTTCATTGTACGCGCTTTAACATCGAGACGACCACCAGTGTAACGGCTCATTTTTAGATTTGATTTTTAGTTTTTTAGATCCTGCAAAAAGTTTAGGCTTAAAATTAAGTAAAAATTAAAGAAATAAGGGGAATGCCGAGTTTTGAGCCCCCATCACCCTTTATTTTTCTTAAAATGCACATAATGGTCAGGAGTGGGAAAACAGATAAGGGATGTCGAGGACACCTGACCATTTGTACATCCTAAAAAATAGTGGGAGCAAATAACTCCGGTCCCCTCTAGTTTTCCTTAAAATGCGCATAATGTTCAGAAGGGGAAAAAAACCTGACCATTATGTACATTCAAGAAAAAATAAGAGTGGGAAAGAAACTCGTTATTACCCAAACAAAAAACAAAGTAAAATAAAAAAAACACAAGAAAAGGCCTTAAAATGAAATCAAATGACTAATTTATGATCAATCTTTAACACGTTTTTAGCAAATTTTAAACGAATTTAACAAATAAAGGCAGGTAAATTGCTCTTTAAAACTAGCCATTTCATTTAATAATCGTGTAATTGCAAATACCAAGGTTACAAAAACTAATTTCAGGCTGGTTAAGGTGGGGTACAGCCCAAGTAGGCGCGGGCCAAGTAGGCGCGACCGAGTAGGCGCGACCGAGTAGGCGCAGGCCAAGTAGGCGCAAGGCCAAGTAGGCGCACGGCCAAGTAGGCGCAAGGGTAAACTTCTTAATTTTTACCCAAATTTTTTTTATTAATCTTCAACTAATTTTGTTAATTAGTTGGCTGAATAATCAAGCAACTTTATGTGGACACTGGACTTTTTCTAAAACTGCCCTTCTTAGGGAAAAAAATTTATTAAGTGAAGCTCGTTGATGTTTTTATTTTTTGATAAAATTAAAAAAAATCTTTTAATATTTTTCTCATAAAAGCCCCATACTTAGCTGCTGATACGTTTTGGATTATTTGCTAAGTTTGTTAATTAGTGAGAGCCAAGCTGCTTTGATAATTCCTGTGGCTTACCAATGTTATGAATACTCTAACTAGTTCAACTAGTTTAAGGGGGACTAACTAGTTTAAGGGAATGTTATGAATAATTAACTTGTACTAACTAGTTAGCCCTTAGGAACTAACTAGTTTAAGGGAACATGAAGTTTATAGAAAGGTACAATTAACAATCAAGATAAGACTAAAAACTTCTTCAAGGCGTTTCAAAAAAAGTCCAGCTACAGTTAGGATCTTTGGATGATCAGAGGCTTTTAATGGATTAAAAAATAAATTATTGTTTTTTTAATTATTCTTCAACTTTTAATTATACTGAAAGGTTTGCGCCTACTTGGCCGTGCGCCTACTTGGCCTTGCGCCTACTTGGCCTGCGCCTACTCGGTCGCGCCTACTCGGTCGCGCCTACTTGGCCCGCGCCTACTCGGGCGTGTCCCGTTAAGGTGAAATCAATTTCAACACTCAAAGGAAAATCAGGATTTTAGGAAATTAAGAGAAAAGAGAGAGAGAAGAGAAATAGTGTGTTAAAAATAAATTAGAGAAATAGAGAAATTTAATTATTGGCGTTCTGTTTAATTTTCCCCGGTTATTTAAAAAGTTTATTTTTGAAAATTTTTTGACCTAAATTTTCTCGTAAAATTCGAATTTTTTTTGTTTTTTATTCGTTTAAGAGTTGCATTTTTTTATTTTCCTTGTCGTTTTGACGAGAAAAGACGAGGATAGACAAATATAGTTGTTAATTTTTGGCTTGTATTTCTTCGTTTCCTCTTAATTTTAAAATTTTTTCAGATTTTTTTAAAAAATGCCTTGTTCCAGCGAAATGAGATTTTGTTTGATTTGTAAGCGCAAAGTATCAACAAATGGGTTAATTAATCATATAGCTCAACATTTGGATTATAAACGGCACAAATGTACTAAATGCTCTTTTAGGTTGTTTTTTTTTGTTTTAGTTATTGATCAAGACTTTTGAAAAGCCTGGGCCTCCTGGGTTCCGGGTTTGATTTATTGACCTGGGCCGGATCTTGGGCCTCTAGTCCAGGGAAAACCCAGTCCCATAAAAACGATGGTCAAAAAATGCCTGGGTCTGAACTCTGGGTACAGGAAAAACCCAGGCCTTTGTTTAGCTCGATCACTAGTTTTTGTGATTATTTTTCCTTTTTATTTTAGAAGTGTTTCGGTTGAGGATATGGTAGATCATCAAAACCGGACGAGCCATATTGTTGAATTCGATGTAATTTTTTATTTTTAATCCTTATTTCCTTTAAATTGTTGCTTTAAAGAAACAACCAGAGCCTGGTTTTTTTCTTTACCTTTGATTTTCGTAGAAGCTTTGCATGTTTGAAACCGAATCTGTGAACCTAAACGAAAAATCACTTCTGTTCGTTTCCCAATCGAAAACCCTATTCTGGTGTCAAAAAAGCTTTCCCCGTTTCATTCTGTTCATTTAGACCTTTGCCTTTCTTTAATTCAAATTTAATTCTTCCAGTCACTCAAAAATTGGTACCTTGAACGAGTTTGTCAGTTAATCTACAGCGATTTTGATTACGTCGAGAAACACGGTGTTGAAGCTATTCGTCGTATGGGTTCGGCTTTTGGTGATCGAAAACGTTTGGAAGATTTGTTGAAAGCAGAGTAATTTTTTGTTTAATTTTTCTTTTTAAATTTATTTTTTAGAGAGGTCAAATCTGAACATGAACTTCAAATTATTGAAGCGGATGATGAGGTTGAATCTGTGGAAGGTATAAAACTTTAAATATATTTTGATAGGGTAAGGATGGGAAGGGTTTCCCGGTACCTTAAACACGAACTTTTTTCGACCCAAACTCCAAACTAGAGATCGGCTTGGGTCGGACCATGGCCTCGGGTTTTCCTGTAGCCAAAGTCGTGGCCCAAGCATTTTTTGACCTTACTGGGTTTTGCTGGCCCAGAATCTGGTCCAAGTCAGTAAATCACACCCGTAATTCAGGGACAAGCCTAGTCATTTTAAAAATCCTGATCTCTACTCCGAACCCACTATCTGGAGAAACTTTTTGAATCTCACACAACTTTTTCCTCAACCCGCCTTATCCTTGTTATAAACGTTTTGAAATTGCCTTGATTGTGTTAATGTAAATGTCGGTTGCTTGCCCGTTTTGGGGAATATTTTTGAAACCCTTCAGGGTTGAGCACTTCATTTTTGTCTATTTTTGTTTCCATTTCTTTAAGTCTTCAAGTTTTTATCTTTTAGATGACCCACCGCCTCCCCAACAAAATAAGCAAACAACTCCTCGTCCAACACCTCCAATAGATCCGCAAGCAGGAATTGATTTATTAGACCATTGGACACGTTCAATAGAAAAAATGGCAAAATCTCCAGACATTTTGAAAAATTTGAGCAATTCAAATAATTCAATTGTGTCAACTTCTATCAATTCCAATGTCAATAAGAACAATTTAAACAAATCTGGAAGGTGTTCTTTTAAAGAATCTGCACAGACAATTCCTATTGTTTATGGAGCTGGGACTCCTGCTACAGAAAATTTGAGTTTGGAACAAAAAACGGTTTTTAATTTATTTTTAATTGAGGGGGTGTTTTTCTGGGAGATTTTATTTGAGGAAATAAAGGCAAAAAAAGAAGGGAAGAGGTTTATTTTAATTTTTTCCTGAGCACATGACTATATTTGAAACCAGAATGGGACAAATATTTGTCTCGATAGTCGGAATGTCTGGTTCTGTTTAATATCTAATTCTTAACTTGGTAAATACTCAAAAATTTTTACTAGAAATCCGGTCATTTTTCTCAATTTGTGTATTTCCTGATTCCTACCTCTTTGCTTTTTAAAATGTTTTTTTGTGTGAAACATTGTTTCTAGTTCTAATTTCTTGGGAGCAGGCCAACTTACCGCGAGCCTAACGTACCACAGAGTTATAACTTCGTTAAAAATTGCTGAATCTGAGACGCCTTGGTATCGTTTTATGCTCCTCAACAAGCTGAATCGAAGCATACCAGGGCGTCACGGATTTGACAATTCTGAAAGAAGTTATAGCCTTGGCGGTAGGTTGGGCTGCGGTAGGTTGGCCTGCTCCCTCTAATTTCTCTTTGAAAAATATTTTTTTATTTTAACTAAAAATTTTTATTTGATCACTAAGTGTTGTCCAAAAATTCTGACCTTTTTGATCATTTTTCTGATCCCCTCCTAATTTTCTTAAAAAAAATTTTTTTCCATTTTTCAAGAAGCGTTGTTTAGCTGATCTTCACAGACAAATAACTAATGGAATTCCAAAAAGAAAATGTCAAATGTGCAATCAAAATGTCGACAACGATTATCGTTCAATGAAGAATCACGTTTTTCGTGTCCATTTTAGGCCTTATAATTTAAATAAATTTACTCAACTTTTGGAACGGTGTTTTAAAAAAGATGGCAATAATTGTAATATTTTTATTACAAATGATTTACAATGCAATGTTTGTGGACGAGAATTGAGAACTAAAAGTTTGTTTGCTTTTTTATTTTTTTTTTGAATTTTGGTTTGAAGGGTTTAGATTAGTGTTAGGCAGACTAGGACACGGATACTGATTTTGGTATCCGGATATTTACGGCGGATACAGACGGGTATCCGCAGGCATCTTTATAATATCTGTATCCGTGTCCTAGTCTGGTGTTGGCATAGTTTGGTACTATTGCGGTATTCCTGAGAGTATTTTTGGTACTTTCGGTACTCCCGGTATTTGTATTAGAAAAATCCATTTGCCTAACACTAGTTTGGGTAGGGTCATCAATTCTTGATCTCAGGGACGAGAACCGACCCGAAAACCCTCGGTTCCTTACTTCAGTTTTCAACTGGTTACCATAGATTTTATATTCTTCGGACAGGCATTTACGGATACCTTTATTCTTAAATCTATTGTCGCGACTATCTAGTCAGCGATAGGAAAGAAAAGTAAAGAACCAGGAAATGGGCAGCGGCTGGAAATAACAAAAACAGCAAAATTTGCAGCAGCCGATGGGTGGTTGGATGGCCGAACGGATTAGGCCGCAGTTTGGAGAGAATGGGCCCTGGATCGAAGGACAGCAGTCCAACCCAATTTTTCATACTATGCTTACCTATAGTCCGCTCCGCTGCATTTAAAAAACTTACAATTAGTTCCAGGAGCCAGCTTCAGAGATGGCTCTCGGAGACAGTTCAGCAAAGCTTACTAATCTTTTTAGGATATAAGCCAGGGGAGGTTCCAATAACTTTCTTTGACAGCCTTTTTTTAGAAACAAAATTTTTTTTTGATTTTTAGCTGGCCGTTTCAACCATGTTTCCGTTTGTCATTCAGATTATATTTGGAAATGTATTTATACTCAATGTGATTTTAAAGTGAATAGCTTCGCCAATTTTCTTCGCCATTTACAGGTTTCTATTTCTACTTAATTAATTTCAACATAACAAAAAGCCTACAAGTTTTGTCCGCAAATTCAATCCGCAAATCAATTTTGACTTTTTGTCCGCAAAAACTTGTCCGCAAAAATTTGCGGACAAAACTTGCGGACTTTTTTTCAAAATTATTTAAATTTCTTCTCATTTTCAGATTCAACATCGTAAAAAATCTTTTCAACTTGAACATTTTGAAAAAGATGCATATATTCGATTGAGAGCAGATTATGAATTAAAATTGACGCCTTTAGTTAGAAAATGTTTTCCTTTTGATTTACCTGCAATAATTCTTGGTGGAAATATTAATGAAGAGGAAATTCCGGTTGATGAAATTGTTTCAAAGTAGGAATTTTTTTAGATTTTTTATGAATGTTAATTTGGATATACTTTAGCCGGTGGCCGGTTCGAAACCGATTCAAAATATATACCATTCGATTCGTCTCGGCGAGCCGAGTCGAATGGTACCACTCCCAGGGTGCGGAAACGCCTGTGGGCCGAGTTATAGGTCCCCGAAAATCGAAAAACCATAGGGGGGAGTAAGCTCAATTTTGGGGTGAAAAAATCGATTTTTTGAATGATAGCTCATTCGAAAGAGCTCCGCGAGCTGAGACGAATGACACCAAAATCAACGAAATCCGACTTGATTGGACCGAGATATGGACCCCCAAAAACCGAAAATCCAAAAAGGCGATTTTTAGACTAAAAAATTTTTTATACAAATAATACCTCATTCGAAAGAGCTCGACGAGCTGAGTCGAAAGACACCAAAATCACCGGGATTGAACAAGATTAGACAAAGTTATGACACAAAAGACAAAATACCTAAACCTATGGGGCGTAGGCGAGGCGCTTGTGCAAAACCCCGCGCTTCGCGCGGGGTTTTGCGGCATGCGCCTCGCGGGGAGTCTACGGGCGCTGGGTCTGGGCTCGTAACATAACCCTATTCCTATCTCACTTGCTCTGGACGTATTTGGGGCCTCCGTAGCAGCAAAAATCTCCACAGATGCCATAGGTAAGGAGCTAAAATAAAAGATCATAACTTTGTCAAATCAAGTCGAATTTCGCTGATTTTGGTTTCATTCGACTCAGCTCGAGGAGCTCTTTCGAATGAGGTATCATTTGTATAATCGAATTTTTGACCCCAAAAATCAGCTTGGTCCCCCCTTTGGTTTTTCGATTTTCGAGAGCCCGTATCTCGGTCCACAGGCGTTTCCGCACCCTGGGAGTAGTACCATTCGACTTAGCTCGCCGAGACGAATCGAATGGTACATATTTCGAATCGGTTTCGAACCGGCCACCGGCTAAAGTACAGCCGTTAATTTTTATGAATGTTCTTAAAAAATAAAAATTATAAAAAAATGTCCGCAAGTTTTGTCCGCAAATTTATGACAATTCTCGTGCGTGACTGCAAGGTAAAAATATGGAACTGAACACATCCTACGTTTATCTTTTCCATATTTTCCTACCTTGTCGTCTATATAAGCAAATTTTTTGTCCGCATAAATTTGCGGACATTGAAAAAAAATTTTTTATTTTTTGCCCGCTTACTAACTTGCGGACAAAATGTATCCACAAAACTTGAACATTTAAAAAAAATTTTTTTTAATTTTTGTCCGCATAAATTTTGCGGATAATATTTGCGGACATTATTTAAAAAATTCTTTTTTTCAAGTTTTATGCCAACTCGTGAAATTAAACAGCCACTCACTCCTCGTAATGCATTAAAACAACAACAACAAAATACCCCAACAAAAAGTGTAGATGAAGAAATGGTCGATCCTTCCTCTGATGAAGAGGAAAAAAAAGTTGACAAAAAAGAATTAAATGAAAAAATAATTGAATTAAATAAAAATTTGGTGGGGAAGAAATATGGGGGGAATAATAAGGGGAATAGCAGAATTAATTCAAGTAATAGTGGTGAAAGACTTGGAACAACTACAACAAATAAAATGTATGGAAATAAAAATGCTATGACTAGTGGACAAGTACAGAGATACAATCAAGGATATTGTGAGTTTTTTGAAGTTGAAAAATAAATTGAAAATTGCGGACAAAAATTTTTGTCCGCAAATATTTTGCGGACGAAATTGTGTCCGCAAAAATTTTTTGTCTGCGATTTTGTGTCTTTTGGGTAAAATGTCAATTATTGAGATTTGTTTAGCTTTTTTCAATTTTTGGAAATTGAAAAAAAATTTTTGGAAATTTTTGGGGGGTGTTTTATGGGGTAATTTCTCCATAGATGATTTTTGCGGACAAATCTTGCGGACAATTTTTTATATTTTGGATTAATAGATTATAAATTTAGTTGAATTTTAAGAAAAAAGGTGTGATGGATTCTTCAAATAAATTACCTATACTATAACTGGATGCCAAATAAAAAATTTTTTTGTCCGCAAAATATTTGCGGACAAAAAATTGTGTCCGCAAAAAATTTTTTTCTGTCCGCAATTTTGTGTCCTTTGGATAAAATTTCCATCATTAAAAAATCATTTAATAATTTTTTTTATTTTCTAGTCACTCCAAAACGGAATTATAATGCAGGATTTGCACGTATTTTCTTTAAAGGGGGTCATAAACGCCGTTTCCGTTACTATAGGAAGGATGACGATTTTAATTTTCTTTAGAAATTGGAAATAAAAATTGTTTTTTTTTGATAATTATTTTAAATTTTAATGTCGTGATTATTTTATTGATTTTCCAAGTTTGTAGATAAAATGAAAAAAATATAATTTTTTTTTAATTTTTTATACAAGTTTTTACTCAATATTATTTTTATTAATTTTTTAAAAATTATTTCAAATATTTTTGGATAGCTATCAATGCAATAAAATTTTAAATTTGAATTTTAAGTGAGTGTCCTTTTAAAATTTGGTGCTCGGTTAGTTTTTTAGTGTTAAAAAATAATTTTCCCTCGTGGGGGTTCGAACCTGGCCCCCTTTCCCCCTTAAAACCGAAATTTATCCCACTACACCAAAAATGTAAAAGTAAGCGTTTTTGGTCGCCTACACGCCTACCTTCCGTGTGCTTCATTTTTCTATCGTTAATTTAATTTTAGATAAAATCTATAATGGATAATAGTCAACAATCAACTGAAAATAATGAAACGCTTACTAAATTACAAACAAATAGAATATTTATTGGGAATTTGGCAAGTGAATTGGAAGAATTTACAATTTATAAATATTGCAGTGCCTATGGGGAAATTGTTAAATGTCAAATTATGAAAGAACCAAAGACTGATAAAAGCAGAGGATTTGGTTAGATTTTTTTTATTTTTTAAACTTTTTAGAGCTTCCCTCATATTTGCGGACTTTTTTTATTTTTGCGGATTTTCCGCAAGACTTGTCCGCAAATTTTGAATCCCTCAAAAATTTTTTTCCTAATTTTCCCAGAGAAATTTTCCTTTTTTTAGATGTTTCAGTCCTTTTCTCTCTCTAAAAATGCGGATTCTCCAGCAGTCCGCAAGTTTTTTGTCCGCAAATCTCGAAATTCTCCCCTTTTTTTAAAATAAATTTACAACTTAATCATTTTCACTTTTAAGGTTTCATAACTTATGCTCAAACTTCATCATCTGAAGCAATTTTGGATGCACGCCCTCATTACATTGGGCATCACAAAATTAATGTTAGACCTGCATTCCCGACTAGTGAGGTTTCTAAATTTTTTTAAATTTTTTATAAGCTTGCGGACAAATACTAATTTTTGCGGACATTTTTAATTTCATCCGAAAACTTGAAAAAAAATTTTTTTTGTGCGAGAACTCCCTTTGAAAAAAAATTTTTTTAATTTCTAGTTATTATCCCAAAATATTTCCAACACTCCATCATCAAACTTAACCACTCGACGTCTATTTATTGCTTATAACAAAGACGAAGCTAAAAGAAATAATTTATTGGAACCTGCAATTTTTGGTTATTTAAGTACTTTTGGTGTTGTAAAAGAAATTGTTCAACAATTTTCTTCTTCGTCATCTCAACTTCCTTCAATTTTGAATTCTCCACAACCTTTAAATGATTATTGGATTGTTGAATTTTTGGGTATTTTTTATTTTTAATTTTTTATATTTGCGGACAAAAATAAAATTTTTGCGAACACTTTTCGCAGAAATCCGCAAAAATTTGCGGACAATCCGCAAAAATTTTTTTGTTCTCAATTTACCAAAAAATTAATTTTAGACGAAGAATCAGTTGAAAAATGTATGAAAATTGGTGCTTTACATTACTTTTCTGGTGTTCGATTCTATGTTAAGAGAGTTATAAGTGAGCAAGACATTCTTCGACGTAAACGAAAATTGCAGCAGATGGAAGAGGCAATAAACAATCATAATAATGATAATATGGTTTCTTCATCCTATAGTCAACAAGGTTTTATTTAAATTATTTCAAGACAAACTTAATGTTTTTAAAATTTGTCCGCAAGTCGATTTGCGGACAAATTAATTTTGCGGACAACATTTGCGGATTTTTTAAAAAATTTGCGGACAACATTTGCGGATTTTGCGTGCAAATTTTTTGGACCTTTTTAGATTGTCCGCAAGATATTTGCGGACAAATTAATTTTTGCGGACAAATTTTGCGGATTTAAAAAAATTTGCGGACAACATTTGCGGATTATAATAATTTTTTTAATTTTTCAGATTATTTCCAATCTCCCTATGGACGTAAAATTTATGCCTCATCAAATACTTATGGGGATACTTCCATGCAGTATCCACAATATGGTTCATCTCCAGTCCCTACTCCACCACCCCCACCCTCTCAACAGCACATAACAACAACAAAATCGGCAACTACTTTATTATCTTCGTATTCTTCAAAACCTAATGGAGGCGGAGGTTATTTTTAAAGTCTTAAAAAATAATTGTAAGGAAGAGAAAGATCCAGCTGGCTAGCATTTAAAACGCTCACTAGGCATGGGTTCAGGATCTATTTAAGTTAAGGTGAAAGCAGCGTTCCGGTAGGTGGTACACCCCAAGGTACCGCAGGCCCAAGGTATCGCAGAGCTGTAACTTGGGACGCTCTGGCATGGTTCGATTCAGCTCCTCGCGGTGCATTGAACCATACCAGGATGTCCCGGATTCGACAATTCTGAACGAAGTTATAGCTCCGCGGTACCTTGGCCTGCTCCCTCCCGATAGCTCACAATCACTCGGCAGAGCACCTGTACGTGGTGAACGAAAGCGCTTAGCAATAACTGACAGGAGGTCGCAGGATTGAAGCTTACCTCGGATTTAACTTTTACCTCGCTCTTACTTAATTTTTCTAAATATTTTTCTAGATGGTGCTTCAAGACGTTCAGTTTCGTCAGCGGAGGAAATGCTTAAAGGATATGGATATCATTAAGAAGAGGAGGAGGAAAATTAAATTTTTTGTTTTTTTGCGGACAACATTTGCGGATTTTTTTTTGACAACATTACGGAATTTTTTTTTAATTTTTAATTTAAAAATCTTTGAATTTTTAATAAAAATTAATATACATATTTATTAATAAATTTAATTAAAAAAATTTTTTTTTTAATTTTTAAAGGGTTTTTAACCTTTTGATTTTTTAATTAATCAATTAATTCCCAAAATTAATTTTTTCAAAAGGTATGGGTAGTTCTACAATTAAATTGTTGGATGAAACAAGTTATCAATCAACTTATAATAGAATTAAACAAAAACATGGAAGGAGAATAATTGAGGTTTTTATTAAATTATTTTTTAGGTTTAAGTTGTTTTGGATTTCTGTCCGCAAATTTAGTTGCGGACAACAAGCATTTGCGGACATGTTGGATTTTTCTTTTATTAAATTCTATAACATGTCCACCAATTTCTTTAGGGTTTTAGTTTTGCCCCGCACTTGGGAAATATTGCTTTGTCCGCAACTATATTTGCGGACAAAAAATAAAATTGCGGACAATCTAGTTTTTCCTTTTTTTGTTAGATAAATTTTTGTATAAACAACTTTGTCCTCAATTTCTTTTAGGGGTTTAGCTTTGTCCGCAATTACTGGCATTTCAAAGATTTTTTGTCCGCAAATATTTGCGGACAAAAATAAATTTGCGAAAAAAATTTACGGACAATCTAGTTTTTGAAAATAAATTTTAGTATAATCATTTTGTCCGCAAATTCTTTTAGATTCAGCTTTGTCCGCAAATTTAAATCTGCAAAAAATATTTGCGGACAATCTTTTAATTTTCTCTAGGACTGGACAGAAAGAACAGATCCATTAAAATATGTAATTGAAGACTGTGGAATAGCAGCATATTTAATAGAATTGTTCAAATCTTACCCAAATTTGGCACCAAAAAGAGGCTTTGCAGATTTGGGTTGTGGGAATGGTCTTTTAGTAAATTTGTTGGAAAAAGAAGGAATTCGAGGAGGTTTTGGTTTGGATGTTAGAAGGCGTAAAATTTGGTCAAAATTTGAAAAAGAGGGAACTGAACTGAAAGAAATTGTAATTAATCCTGATTGTTTGGATAGTATGGAGGTTAGTTTGCAGGCAATCTTTTGTTTAACGGATTTTTCGTTTAACGGGATTTTTTGTTTAACGGGATTATATGTCTCTCTTCAGGGCGCCTGTGTAGTTGACCACTTTCTCGTTTGGAAAAGATTTAGAAATACTGGGTGGGGGCTAACTCAAGGAATACCAACTCAAGAAACAGACAAGTCAAGGAACGACAAGTCAAGGAAAAGACAGGTCAAGGAACGACCAACTCAAGGAATATTTTAAAAATCAGAATATTCTGAGAAATTAGAATTTTTCAGAATTCTTTTTTAAATTCTGTTTTTCAAAGTGTTCTAATTTGTTTTTAAATTCTTATTTTCTAAAAATATTCAGATTTTTCAAGAAATTTCGATTTTTAAAATATTCCTTGAGTTGGTCATTCCTTGAATTGGTCGTTCCTTGATTTGTCGTTCCTTGACTTGTCTGTTCCTTGAGTTAGCCCGACACGGAAAAACTGACCAGTGGCCGGCTGCGATCAGAGAAACAACGTCTTGTTGTCTTTTCAAAACAAGAGAGTGGTCAACTACACAGCCGTCCTGAAGAGAGACATATAATCCCAGAAAATTTCCGTATACACTAATGTAGGTATTGAATTCTGTTGACTTTTTAATTGGAAATCATTCTGATGAATTGACTCCGTGGATACCTATTTTGGCTGCAAGGTTATTTTTTGAATAAATTTTTTATTAGGAGGAAACGAAAAATTGTTTGGGGAGTGAGGAGGTTGTTTTTAATAGTGTCCGCAATCATCACATTTGTCCGTAAATTTTAATTTGCGGACAACGTGCAAATTTAATTGCGGACATATCCGCAAATTTAGTTGCGGACAATCTTGTTTTTTCCTTTTCTGCTGTTAATGATTTTTATAAGTTTCCTCCATTTTCTTTAGTATCTTTTAGTAGGTTTAGGTTTGTCCGCAACTACATTTGCGGACTAAAAATATTTGCGGACAATCTGACTTTCTCCTTCCCAGACAGTCTCCGCCTTTTTCATACTTTCTTTTATAATTTTTAAAATTTAAATAGACTTGGCTGCAATTTCTTCCTTCTTCCCTGTTGTCCATACAATTTCTTTTCAAAATTTTGTAAAGCAACCCCCTCAGCCCAACAAAAGAAGGATGGCATAATTATTGGTGGATTACAAGACCAATTTTACAAATATTTAGAAAATATAATTATTCGGCTTGGATTTAATTTAATGAAAGATCAATTAAGAATACCTTCAAGAAAAAATGTTTGTTTATTTTTTTAATTTTTTGTGTTTTCAAAGTCCGGAAGTTTTATCCGCAATTTAGGCTATTTTTCTAGTTAATATAAAAAGGGGGACTATTTTTGAGTGACTATAGGGCAATACATAAGGGAGCCTATGAAGAGTCATTTTGGTGTAGTGGAATAATGCCTAGATGTGTAATTACATGGGTAGAGGTTCGAATCCTTTAGATGTTTTGACTTGCGAATGATGTCTTTTTGATCTGAAAAATTTTTTTCTTGAGCTGAAAATTTTTTTTAAATCCTAAAAAATTTTTTTTTAATTTTATATAGAAATGTTTTATTGGAATAATACCAGAAACTGGACTTGTACAAAATTTGGAAGAAGTAATTAATGAATTATTATTGGCTGCTAAAATTTTTAAAAAATCGTTTGCACCTAGACCGGCAATAGAAAAAGTATTTTTTTTAATTTTTTATTAAAAGGAATTTGACTTAAATATTTTTTGTTAGGTTAGAAATTGTTCAAGACTTCCATTAGATGCTAAAATTGATCTTGCAAGGAGAGTTGTCGATTATTTAATGAAAAAGCAACCGGAAAATATCAAGTTTGTTTTGAATATTTTTTAAGAAAAAAAGTTTCAAAAATCGTGAAGCATTCTAAAAATTTGAAACATGTTTCAGAAAATGTGAAATGTTTTTTTAGATATAAAAATCATATTTTGAGTAATCCGAGGCTAGTTCAAAAAAATGTTTCAGGAACATGAAGCATGTTTTCAAAAATCTAAAGCATGCTTCTAGTATTAAAATGCTTCAGAAAAAACTGAAGTTTCTTTTGAAAAATCTGAAGCATGCTTCTAGTCTAAAAATCCAGAAACTAAAGCACAGCTTCAAAATTATGAAGCATGCTTCTGATCTAAAAAATACTGCTTCAGAAACTTGAAGCATGTTTTTCATAATACGAAGCACGCTTCTAGTCTAAAAATCCAGAAACTGAAGCACGTTTTCAAACCTGGTTTAAAGAATACTGCTTCAGAAACTTGAAGCAAATTTTCAAAACATGAGGCATGCTTCAGAATTTTTAGAAGCATTAAACATTTTTCTAACTTAATTCAAATATTCTTTTAGTGGTTGGCGTTGTAGTGGACCCGTACATTTATCCAAACTAAGCGAAGACGTATTGACAGAAGATGACCGTAAAATGTTATCAGAACAAGATAAGGGAATGCAAACATTCCTTCGAGGTCAACACCAAACATTTTTGGTAGAATGTGGAAATGTTTCAATAAGAAAATGGCCTTTAGTAAATGCTGATTTTATGGCTAAAGCTTCGAATGATAAAATAAGGAAAACTGATTGTTGGTTTTTTAAATGGCATCCAGACGGGTAAAAATAATTTTTTAACTTTGGGGAATTTTGTAGGGGCAATTTTTAGGAGGGAAGGTTTATCGAAATTTGCGGACTGTGAAGCCTTATTAGAATTAAAAACCCCGTATCAGGGGACAAAACACCGTCAAACAAGGTCTACAGACACGTATCGTCCGACGGTGTTTTTCCCCTGACCCTTTAAAATAGGGAACCCTAAGTCTCATGGAACCCTAAGTCTCATGCCAGTCCCTCTTGTTTTTTTTAAATCTTTTTCGGCATACTACTGAAAAAAATGGAGGCCTTTTTCAATAATAGGTAATACACCCAATTATTTTTCTAGATGCCCTCTAGCTTCAGATGTCTGTTCTTTTAAGCATTAGAAAAAATTAATTTGGTATATTTAAAGAGCTTAATATTTAAAAATATTTGTATTATGTTTGTTTGTTATTTTTGTTAAAATTAATACAAAATATTTGGAGGGATTAAACACTGAAAAATAAATTTTAAAATAAACCTTTTCTTTCAAAACTTGTGAAAAAACACAAAATATTTAATATAATGTAGAGAGCTATTTTTTGAATACACTCAAATAGTTGGATCTCTTTTTACGAGGGGTTTCTCTCTTTTTTTCTAAATTTTTTAGGCCTAGAATATCATAACTTAAATAAATTCTTATTTAATTTTTATAAAATAGAGATCCAACTTTTCATTAAGTTTTTTACACAGAGGGGAGGGGAAGGAGGGATATAAGTAACTCGTGACCAACCAAATCGAAGAAAATAAAATATAAGCCTTCTAAAAACTGAAAGCTTTAACCTTTGAATTTCCAAATATCAGACCAAAAAAAAAGTCATAAATTAAGCTAACAAGGGGAAGAACCACCTTATTTTACATGACTAAAAATTTTTTTTCAATTTTGGTTGGTCACAATAATCTCCCCAATTTAATTTTTATATATGCCGAAAAATGGAGAAATAAAACTTAAATAGAATATTTATTTATGTATTTACTTGTTTTGGGTAGTAGTTTTACACATGTGAATATATATTTATTTAATACAGTTAATCATCTACCATTTCAAGATCCTCCTCATTCACTTCTATAATATTTCTCTTCCTATAAAAAATTTTTTTTAAAACAAAAGAATTTAAATTAAAAAAATTTGCAGATTGTCCGCAAAATTTTGCGGATTGTCCGCAAACTATTTACTATTTACGGACAATTTTTGCGGATTGCTACAATTAAATTTTTTAAATAAAAAAATCCGAAAAGGTTAGTAATTGTTTGCGGAATGTCCGCAAAATTTTGCGGATTTTAACCCAAAATTTTTTAAAATTAAAAATCAAACCATTCATCAATATTTCTCAAAACAATATTTGCCAAATTTTTTATTGCTTCAGTCGACCGGGCATCTACAGACAAATTTTCCAACAATTCCAAACCTCCTTCATCTATTACAAAACGACAATATTTTTTTCTGTCTGTAGTTGTTAAATTAGCTAATGCCCAAACAGCCCATTGCTGTGCTCCTTCAGAATGCCATTGTGGTAGCAAGCATATAATTGGTTTAAAGCTTCGATAGTTGATGAAACGGCGTGCTTGCAAATCCCATTTTTCAGTAGCCTGGAAAGGTGAAAAAATTTTTGAGACTTTGAAAGGTAGCTTTTGCAGATTTTGTCCGCAAAAATTTTGCGGATTTTCATAGCGGACAAATTTTGCGGATTTTTCTTCCCTCTTCTTTACAAAATCTTTCTGGGGCTTCAAATAAAAATAAAAAAAATTTCAAAAAAAACCTTAACAATCTTTCTATTAACATCTTCTCGTGGAATATTAACACCAGATTCTGCCCAACGTTCATCTCCATCACTAACTAAATGGGCTAATACACCAGCACTATTGTAAGAAATTTCAATACTTTCAGTTAAGTTGTCGAGTAAATGGCTTAAAGTTGAAAAAAATCTTTTTGTGAGGGTTTTTTGTTTATAGGTATTTTGGTAAACCTTTTTGGCCTTAAAAGTGCTCAGAATCCCTTCCAAAAAAAATTTTTTTCCTACGTTAGAAAAATCCAGATTGGTCTTTCCAGCCCTTACACCTCAATTTTATGTTAGCAAAAACTAAAAAAATTAAAAAAAATTAGAAACCAGAAAATTTCCAAATATGCATTAGTCATTAATTGATTGCGTAATTCAAAAACTTCAGCAATATTTCCAATTAAACCTGAACAGAAAATTTCAAAAAAAATTTTTTTAATTAAAAAAATACCCATCATGTTTCGAACAAGCTCAAAATAGCGAGAACCAAAACGCGAAAAGCATTTACTAAAAAGCGACAAACCATGAGCTTTAAGGAAACGTTCACAATTTGATGGAGTTTCATCTTTAAATTGGGGAAAATTAACAAAATTTTTTTGCAGATTTCCGCAAATTTTTGCAGACAATTTTTACAAATTTTTTTTCTGCAAAATTTTGCGGATTTTCCGCACTTATTAAAATAGAAATTTTTTCAAAAGTTTTTACCAGTAATATTCCACAAAAAAGACCATCCAACTTCCATAACATCATCACAAGTATTCGCACTTAATTTACGTTCAATTTGTTTTAGAATTATCTGAAAGGAAATTATAAGAGGTATTTAAGTATTAAACAAAAACAAAGAAAACCTCAATAGCCCCAATTTCCCCAACTTCAACTTTTTGTTCTCCTTCAACATGACAAGCCATAGAATTGAGCAAAAATACAACTATACGTTGTGTTAAAACATCAGAATTATGCGTTTCCAAAACTTTAACTAACAAATTTGCAACTCTTCCATAATTAAAAAGAATTTCTTGAGGAATATCAAACTGATTTTTTGAAGGTAAAAATTTTTCAGGAAATTTTTAAAGAAAAAAAACCTGGCAAAGACTTAAACAACAATTCCTAACCATTACTTGCTCTTCTAAATGACTTTCCATTCCTTTAAAAAATTAAATTTTTAACAAAAAAAGATAATTAATCAAACCATCTAACAAAGCCAAAATTACACGACGTTTAGTATCTCGATTCATTTTAACATGACCTAAAAAATTAAAAAATAAAAATTTAATTTTTAAAATTGTTTTTTAATAAAAATTTTAAAACATTGCTTCAATAACACGGCTCTTAATATGTTTAGTCTAATATCCCCAAAAGATCATAAACCTTCATTGGACTCATCAAGTTATTATTTATTCATTTATTTATTATTAAATTTAGTCCAAAAAACCAGGCAAATTAAATAATATTACAAATAGATATTTTTATAGGGATTTGGAATTGACGGGAAAAAATAAACCCCTTATTCCCTCCTATATAAAATCTAAAAAATATAAACTAACGTATAATATAAAACATTGAAGCACTTCCAGCAATTTGCAAATCTTTATTTCCCAAATGCATTTTTAATGCACGCAAAACTAAATGAAGAGCGTCAACATAACGATGCTAAAACGGCAAAAATTTTTTTTAATTAAAATTAGGTGCTTGTGTAGTTTACCTCCCAATGTCCCCGCCTTTCCTACTCTCGTACTTTCTTACAAAGGGACTTATTTTCTGAAATAAATTCTGAAAATATTGACCCACCTACACTGCGTTCCAAAATGATACGCACCCCTAGTTTTTTCATGTTTTATGAATTTTCCTCAGTTATTTTAATCGGATATTTTATCTATTGATTCTACATGATAAATGGAATGTTTAAACAAGAAAGTAAAAAAATCCTTAAATTATTTTCCTTTTTATGGCAATTTACTTAAAATATTAGTGTTCCAAAATTATACGCACCCCCCTCATAAAATTTTTGTTTAACAATATAAAAATCCACAAAAATTTTTCTGAACATATCTATCAATATAGATAAGAAATACAAAAGAATTGAAGTTCTGATGTACTTCCATCATCGAGATCTGAAAACCCGAAAATCAACGGAAAACCGGGGGTAGACGTCTTTAAAAAATATTTTCGACCCCTTACAGGTAAAATACAAATTTCATTTTGGGCTTATTTGAAAGTCCTTGAAATTTGCTACAAGATGGTTTTCATCTCATAATCCGGAAAAAATTCTTCTTCGAGAAATAATGAGTTTAGTTTCTAAGTTACCTTTTCATCACTTTTTGGGGGCGTTTGAGTGATTTTTACGACATGAAAGTTTGTCATATTTTGTCTTAAAGGTTAATTTTTTAGGAAAATAAAATTAATGCTATCTTGTAGCAAATTTCAAGGGCTTTCAAATAAGCCCAAAATGAAATTTGTATTTTACCTGTAAGGGGTCGAAAATATTTTTTAAAGACGTCTACCCCCGGTTTTCCGTTGATTTTCGGGTTTTCAGATCTCGATGATGGAAGTACATCAGAACTTCAATTCTTTTGTATTTCTTATCTATATTGATAGATATGTTCAGAAAAATTTTTGTGGATTTTTATATTGTTAAACAAAAATTTTATGAGGGGGGTGCGTATAATTTTGGAACACTAATATTTTAAGTAAATTGCCATAAAAAGGAAAATAATTTAAGGATTTTTTTATTTTCTTGTTTAAACATTCCATTTATCATGTAGAATCAATAGATAAAATATCCGATTAAAATAACAGAGGAAAATTCATAAAACATGAAAAAACTAGGGGTGCGTATCATTTTGGAACGCAGTGTATCACTTTATAAACAAAAGAGGGAAGAAAAAAGGTGTTGGGGTTTATGGGGGGTAAACTACACAAGACTAAAAAAATTTTCAAAAATAAAAAAATTTTCAAAAAAAAAATTCAGAAAAAATTTTCAAAAATTTTTTAAAAAACTTCAAAAAAAAATTTTTAAAAAATATCAAAAAAATTTTCAAAAATTTTTTAAAACTTTCAAAAAAAAAAATACCAAATCAGTCCCAAAACGATATAATTGATAACTTTCATTTAAAACTGTATGCATTGTTTTCGGTCTCTCCAAATATACTTCCATTGCTGTCAATACTTGATCTTCACCATGTTCACCACTAATACGTTCTGCTGGGATATTTGTATATTGCGAACTACTATCACAATTAAATATTCCCAAAAATTTTAAAGGACGACGTAAAAAGCATAAGGCTGGGATGTCACTATTAATTATTCTGAAAAATAATTTTTTTTGGTAAAAATAAATGAAAAATTTGAATTTTATTTTTATTCTCCCTTGTTTTTAGAGAAAAACAAACCATTAGAACCCACTGGGACTAGAACCCCACACCTAATCAACTACGAAACCTAAACGTTTCCAATTACACCACAACCAAACTTAACTCACAAAAACATTTTAAACTATATAATCCAATAAAGAAATTTAAAAATAATTATTAATTAAATACCCTCTTCCAATAAAAGGACGATCATTATCAGAAGAAGCAGAAGTCAAATTTGTCCCAGAAATATCCAAACTAACCAAATTTGGTAAAGAAGTAATTAATGTATGTAAAGAAGTTACTGGACGAGTATAATGCCCATTGGTTCGATCACTTTGAGAAATGTCTAGACTTCTAAAAAAATAAAAAATTTTTAAAAGAAAATTTCTGGTAAGAATACAGGGCAGAGGTGTCCTCAATCAGAAAAAAATTTTTTTACCCAGCCACTAATCCGCAATAAATTTCTAAAAGAAAATATAAAGTCCGCAATTAATTATAAAAATCCGCAATTAATTAAGAAAATCCGCAAATAATTTTAAAAGTCCGCAAATTTTCAGCTGCAGACAACCCTAATTCAAAGGGAATAGTGTCCACGTCGTTTGAACCGAAAAAACTTATATAACTTGCAATAGAAAATTTCACAAAAATAAATTCATGAAAATCCGCAATTAATTTTAAAAGTCCGCAAATACTTGCGGACTGAAAATTTTCAGCTGCGGACAACCCTAATTTTAAGGAAATAGTATCCATATCGGTTAAACCGAAAAAACAATCTTATAAATTAAAATAGAATAATAAAAAAAATATATACTTCAAAGTAGTTAAAGTAGCAATTGTATCAATTGAAGTCTCCAAATCACGAACATCATAAAGCACTAAAGTTGTTAGAAAATGAAGCTTTTGTAGAGGTAAAAAGTCATGAATAACCCATTCAGACAAATCAACAGTTTTTAAATTTGGCAATTCTGAGAAAATACGAACAAGAAAAGCTGATTTGGTTTCATCCTCGATGCTGTAGGTATGACCCTGTGAATTTATTAGATTTTAAAAATAAAGGCAAAACGCCAAAAAGTCAGTCCCAAAAGCCATAGAAATGTGGAAATTACGTCATAACGCCAAATTGTCAAAAACATTCCCTTGTTGCTTGAACATATCCCCGTTCCAGATGAATTTTAGGAGTTGTGAGAGGTTATAAAATTATTAAAAAGAAATACTTGAAGAAGGTAAAGATGCTCTAAAGCCGGACAAAAATGCATAAATTGTGGCGGTGACTCAATTTGAGCTTCATTGTGTTCCATAATTGCACGTAGCTTGTATTCATCCATTTGACTTTCATCTAACGACTCAGAACGTATTACATTGTCGTTTGAAAAGAGACGGCGACTAGAAAAAATTAAAAAAATTTTACAAAGATAAGAAAATTCAGAATAAATGTCCGCAAAATTTAAAATCCGCAAAATTAGTGTCCGCACAACTCTTACAAGGGAACCTCAAAATGTAGCCAAAAATTGTAAATAAAATTATGACATCATGTAGAGCATGGACAATAACATATTCCCAATTTCTAGCTCCAACTCCCGAATCGAAAAGTTATAGCTGATCAATGTTTCAGCCTTTTGGGGCGGATGAGTCTCCCATCATTTTCTTTATTAAAGAGAGATTTTCCCTTTTTAAAGAGAAAAAATACCACAAAAAATAAACTTACATATTATCCTCCATCAAGTCAAGAGGCATTTTCCGATTAGATTTATTCAAATTTGAAACTAATTTTTCAAGAGCAACACATCCAACTGAAGGTTGGTAACGTTGACGATAACGTGGAACACGTAAAATATCCAAAGAATTTAACTTTAGAGAATGTAAATGTTGCAATTTAATTTTTGTTTTGTAAAGGAGTGAGCAAATACCGGCTGCTGTGATGCCCTATAAAAGAAAAAAACTATTTTTTACAGAATTTAGGAGAGGCGATTTCACTATAAGATACACCCAATAGAAGATTCACTTCAATTTAGGATACAGAAATGTCCGCAAATTATAAAAAAAATACTTGGGTTTGGAAAAATTGTATGTTATACATAATAAGGTTATCATAAATTGGAGCTGTCATTTGTGTAGCTTCTCCCATCTAATATCCAACCAAATTAAAAGAATGAATGACCGCTTGATGGGAGACGCTGACCAAAAGATAATTCCATTTAACCCCGCCCTAATTATAGGATAAAATTACTCATTTCAGACACAAGAGTGTATCTTATAGTGCCAGTCTTATTGTGACAGCCTTCCAAAATTCTAAAAATTTACGCCTGAGGCGCAAAATCGAAATTTTCCGGCGCACAATTTCCCCCTTTCCCCGAAAGAAATCCTGGTTACGGGACTGTATAGTAAGGTCAGAAAAAATAAAAAACCTTTGTACTAAGCAGACTTAGCGAAGTCAAAGAATAGCGTTGATTAATCAAAAGAGCAGCCAAAATTCTGTCTGTTATTTGAACACCAGAAAGATCCACAATAGAAACTGGGCACATATCTCCAGAATAAAAAGGCTTTAAAGCATTATCAATTTCTTCTGGGCTTTGGCTGTGTTCTGTATTTCTCCAACGATCACAAATTTTGTGCAAAACCATTTCGGATGGACGTATAGGCAGAAAACCTTGAATATTGGATTGGGTCGAAGGACGTTCACTGATCATTTGGTATTGAATTAATGCTTTTTCTGCAGCAGGATCACGCAGGCCAGCAACTCTTTAAAATAAAGTTTAAATGTTTTGTGAAAATTCCGATGCCTAGCTTGGTTAAGATAACGTGTTAGAGCTCAGATAAATAGGTTTATGGGCCCCTCTTATATGGGAATAGAAGAAAAGGAAAAAAGGGAATAAACGTTCGTGGTTTGGGCTTAATGTTGGTATGGCTAGAGTATTAATGATCCAGAAAAAATATTTTAAAATGACGCTAGAAGTAGGAAAGACTATTACTATTCCAAGCCCCATAAAAATGTACAAATCCAACAGCAATGTTCAAGCCCTAAACCCATATTAAGCCCAAACCGCAAACCCACAAAAACATTACCTTATGATCTACTCAATAAAATTAAAAAAAAGCCCCTAACTATTTAAAATAAAATTACCGGCTATGTCCATGAGGTGATGCTTCTCTCGAATCTGAGATTTTAGATGATGACGATGCAGTCAAAAAAGCTTCGGCCGCACGTTCAGAAATACTTAAATCACGTTTGCCTGTATACAAATAATGTTCAGCATGATTAGCCACAATTTCTGCGCTTAATTCTATTAAAGAAGGCGCCTCTAAAGGTCTATCATTTTGTTGAGGAACGTTTTCAGGCATTGTTTCTGAAAAATAAGTGAAATCATTGCAAGATAAAGAATAAATTCAACAAAGAAACAAACAAAACAATGAAAATTAGAGACCGGCAAAATCGCACTTCCGGGATCCCGAGTCGGGATTTTTTTTCCTAACCGATGCCGGGACGGGATCCCGAGGGAGTAATCCCGAAAAAATCCCGAATTTCAAAAATCCCGAGAAAAATTATCCGGGATCCCGACCGGGATTCGGGATTTTTTTTCAAGATAAAAAATTTAAACTTTTTATGAATAAATGCATCAAAATATTGCAATTTATATGTAAATAAAATTAAATTTGTAAAAATATCAATAATTTTTTATAATTTGAATGGCTTTGTTTAAAAATCTCAACATATCTCCGGTCTTAGGAGCAAAACTATATCGACGATAGCCGTATAAGTCCCCCGATATGATCTGAAAGGTCTAAAGATCTGACATATCAAAGCTTTGTTGTAAATCAAGGCAGTCTTACAATCCCCATTGGGACTTCGACGGACAATAGGAAGTCGACGGACTTCCTATTTCAGCGCCGCAGGCGAAAATTTTGAGAAATTTGTGAGGACAAGAAGCCAGATTTCTTCCTTTTTCAGCGCCGCAGGCGAAAATTTTGAGAAATTTGTGAGGACAAGAAGCCAGATTTCTTCCTTTTTCAGCGCCGCAGGCGAAAATTTTCAGAATTATAAAAATCCCGAAAATTATAAAAAATATCCGGGATCCCGAGTCGGGATTTTATTTTTTGACCGATGCCGGGACGGGATCCCGAGGGAGTAATCCCGAAAAAATCCCGGATCCCGAATAATCCCGAAAATCAAAAAAATCCGGGATTTCGGGAGCGGGATCCCGGAAAATCCCGTCGGGATCCCGTCCCGCGCCGGTCTCTAATGAAAATTAACGAAAAAAGCAAATTTTAGGTGTTTTTTGGATTTGGTCAATCGTATGAGTTAGCAAGAGATAATTTCATTTTATCAACTTTTCACTTCGGTCAGTTGCTAGAAACATTTAATTTTGTCTCAGGGAAATTTTCTTTTGCTGGAGGTGTTTTTGTATTTGGTCAAGCGTATGTTTTGTAGATGAAATATTTCATTTTATCAACTTTTCACTTCGGTCAGTTGCTATAAACATTTAATTTTGTCGTAGGGAAATTTTCTTCAGCTGGAGGTGTTTTTGTATTTGGTCAATCGTATGAGGTGACGTCGAAAATTTCATTTTATCAACTTTTCATTTCGGTCAGTTGCTGGAAACATTTAATTTTGTCGTAGGGAAAATTTCTTTTGCTGGAGGTGTTTTTGTATTTGGTCAATCGTATGAGGTGACGTCGAAAATTTCATTTTATCAACTTTTCACTTCGGTCAGTTGCTATAAACATTTATTTTTGCCACAGGGAAATTTTCTGCAGCTGGATTTTCGTGTTTTCAAGGCACTTTTATTTAATTTTTTCGATAACTTTTTTAGAATCTAGCATTTTTTGTTAGTTACCTTTCATTGCAGACTTGCTTATTTCTTATTTTTTTTAAAAATGCTTTTTAATTTTTCAATTTATTCAGCATCAAAAGACTTTTCTACAATTTAAAATTTTCTTAAATGACAAAGCGTTCGTTAGCTTCTGAAGACAGTGATGATGATGAAATTCAAGCCAGTTCAAGTGAAGCTCGTATTGACTCGCCACATACAAAAAAGAGAAGATTTGTTGAATTTGAACCTATTAGAATTTGTAGTATTGGAAGTGTGGTATGTTTTTCTTTCGGGTGGTGGGGGGGGGGGGTCAAAAGTCGGGTTTCCAGGACTTGGTCCATACAGGACTCCTCTTTGGGTGTGTGGGGCAAAAGTCGGTCTTCAAAGACTTGGTCCAGACAGGACTCCGTCAGACCAAAACTTGGCGTGGGTGGTGAGGGGAAAATCCGGTCTTCTAAGACCTTGTCCTGACAAAACTCCGTCTGACCAAAACTTGGTTCAGACACCGAGTCGCCCTGAAATTTTTTAAAATATTTCTTGAAGGATTTAAGTCTTTTGGTTTCAGAAAGAAATTGAACACAAAGTTCTTCGAGCACAGCATTACAAGCTTTGTGAACGCTTTCGATATAAACAAAAAATTCAACAAGAATTCGAGAAAAGGATTGAGGAATTTGAACGTCGACAAGTTCAGGATGATGCTGTTAATTGTATTATTAACAGATATTGGAACAGGGTTTGTGGAATTTTTTTTGAATTTTTAACACTTTATTTTTGGGTTTAAAAATGGGTAGAATATATTTTCCAATGTGGGGTTTTCATCAAATCCTTAAGTAAAAATGTGTTATGCTTTGACAACGAGTAGAGTTATTTGGGGCGGTTAGTTCTTGCCTGTGGCGGCACAAGAAGAGAAATATAAGAGCATTTGAGCCGCCACAGGGAAAAATTAACCGATGCTCCAACCAGTGATGGAAAGGTTCCAGTTCTGGAACAAGAACCGGTTCCAAAGAAATTTTGGAAGTTTTCCATCACTGGCGCCAACAAACCTGTTTTCACGTCTTGTTTATTTTTTACGAAATATGTGAAACAATTTCTGATCCTGAAGCACGATCATCCATGTTTTTCACTTCATCCATGTTTTTCACTTCTGGCCCCCTTTTCAGTTAGATGCAGACATTCAACTTTTGTTGCAACGTTTTGGTGAAGAAACACCTCAATTACAACTTGACACGGAAGCTAAAGGTTTGCTTTTAATTGTGTCCTCTTTATTATTTTTAACAAAATTTTTAGAAGAAACAACGAGCAGTCCACCCCAGGGCAAACATTTTCTTAATTTACTTGCTCAATGGAGCTGTGATGAATTGGACGATAAAATGAAGCAAAGGGTTGAATTTAGTCAACGGGCAATTGCAAAATTGTTGTTGACATGTGCTAGAATAAGTGAAAGGAATGGTAGGCTGTGTGATTTATTAAAAGGTTTGTATGACTTTTTTAAAATTATTTTAGGGCATGGGGATGGAAATATTTCTAGAAAGGCTTAATTTGTGGGGTTTCAATGCCTTTTTCAACCCTATTTTTCTGGCCATGTTCCTTGTGTAAATGTGAGAGAGATCCACCTAGCTAGCAGTTAAAACACTTGCTTTACGGTGTTTTAAGATCTATTAATAGAGATTGATTTCCTCGGTAAAGCACCTCTACTTGATGAGCGAAAGCTCCTAGCAATAACTGCCATGAGGTCCCAGGACCAATGCCTGCTCGGGGATAAACTTTTACCCAACACAAGGATTTTTTAATTTTTTTCTTTCATTTTATTACTATCTTTTAAATAAAATAGATTATGGGAACAATGAAAACAAACTGGTTAGCGATTCTGACCAAACAGCAAAAATTAATGAAGAATTACAATCTTATGCAACCTCAGTTTTTGAAGAAAACGTGTCTAACAAAAAACTTGTCAATGAATTACAAACAGAAAATCATCGTTTAAGTTTGCAGGTTAAAGTCTTTCAAAATTTTTTTAAATTTAAATAAAAAAATAGTCTTCTTCCTGTGATGATAAAATTGCATTAATGGAATCTAAGGTGGAAACATTAAACAATGAAATTGAGGATCTTCGTTGTCAATTGTTAAAGTCCTTTAGGAGAGAAGAAAAACTTGACTTTCGACTTGCTGAGGTTTCTTATTTTTTTCTTTTTTAAAAGAATTTCTTTTTTTAATATTATCCACTTTTTAAGGTGTTTTATAGGTTACGGATGTCCAAAATATGAATGAAAAAATTGTTTAAAAATTTATATTTTTATAAATATCTTTATGAAATTTAGGTCGTTTTATAAAATATCCTTTTAAGCCTAATTCCTTGTTAAATAGTCTATATTTTGATCATTATTATTGCTCAATTAGTAGAGGAGAAAGGGATATTTCATTTCTATAACTGTCAATTTGATGTTTTTTTGGTATAATTCGATAGTTTACCATCAATTTCCTGTTACGAAGAATTCTCCGTTTGAGTTATAGCCAATTATTGAGTATTGGTCTTTGGGAGTGTCTGGCTAGTTTTTTTTTATTTTCTAATTTTCCCTTTTTCTAGTACATAAAAAAAGAAAATAGTCTAGTACAAGTTCAAGAAGCTGCTTCAATTACCAAAAATTTGACTCAAATTGAAAATGGGGCTATAAATGAAGAAGTTGCTAGTTTGAGTAAATCAAAGGTTTTTTTTCTTAATTTGAGGGATTTTTTTAAAATTTATTTAAAATCAAAAGTTGGAAGAATTACAACAAGATTTGGAAATTCAAACAGATTTGGCTAACAACCGTTTAACAGAACTTAAAGAAATTACAGAAAGAAATAAATCGTTGTCTGCTGAAGTTGAATGTTGTAAAATGAAGGTTTGAATTTTTTTTGAAAAAATTTTTTTCTTAAAATTATTTGTTTAGATGAAATACATTTCGCCGGAGGATATTAAAAATTCGAATGAATATTTGTTTTTACAAACTTCTTTTTCTTCACTTTTTGAGGATTGTAAATTACAAAAGTAAGCTTAATGTTAAATTATTCTATGAGGGTTGTTTTTTATTAAAAATGAGAGGCTTAATGAGAGGGTTTGAACTTTTGTGAAGATTCCCCAAAAAATGTAGAAACAGTCACAGATTTTTTGCCTGTTTTATAATTAAATATCTAAAAATTAACTTAAAATAACTCCTTTTTAATTTTAGAAAAGAAATTGAAGATTTAAAACAAGCAAATGCCCAGATTAAACAACATTATGAGGAACGAATTAGTTCAATGCAGGTTTATTTTAATTTTTATAGAAAATATTTTTTAAGTTTATTAATTAAGTCCTTTCTGGTGTAGTTTAAGTGAAAAACTAAAAAAACTTGAAAGATTTAAATTTTAAAATTAGTATATATTTTAGTTTTTGGGTGAGCTCCTAGTCCATTTTCCCAATTTTGCCTCTTTTTTCAATCTCTTATTTTTTTTAAATTTTTATTTTGCTCCAAAATCAGTCTTGAAATATTATATCCCTTTATTATATTTAAATTTTTAAATTAAAAAAAAATATATTTTTCAAAAAAAAAAGATTGATGAAACAACAGCATTAGAACGTTTTCAACAAACTGTATGTGAACTAGATAATGATTTAAATTTGGCAAGAAAAGAATATGAAAATGTTTGTGTAGATTATGAAATAAATACAATCTCAAAAGAACAAGCAATTCCAATACAAGAACAAGTTAATTCTTTAATGAATACTTTAAGTACACAAAATACTCAATTAAAACAAGAAGTTGCTAGATTAAAAAGAAAATTGCAAGAAGCTTTTGAACAACTTAATATGGTTGGTGGAGGGTATTTTTAAAAGAACTTTCCGGAAGAGTAATATTAAAAATCAAAATTTATATAAAACCTTCCGGAAACTATAAAATTGGTTAATTAAAACTTTCCGGAAGATAAATACAAATCAGAATTTAACGTTTTCCGGAAGGTTCAAAACTGTAAATGATTTTCCGGAAACTATAAAATTGGTTTAATTAAAACTTTCCGGAAAAAATATAACTCACATCAAAATTTAACATTTTTTCCGGAAAAAAATCGGAATTTATATAACACTTTACGGAATGAATAAAAATTATTAAAATTTTAAAACCTTCCGGAAAAATATTAAATAAGAATTATTAATTAAATCAGAGTACTTCCGGAAATATTAAAAACATGCATTAAATGTTCCGGAAAAAGTTAGAATTTATTTTAAAAACTTTCCGGAAAGGAAATAATTAAAATAAAAATTAAATTAAAAATCTTTTTTTATAGTGCAATAAAGAATTGGAAGGTGAAAGGCGTTTAAATAATGACAATTATTTGATTATTAAATTAGAAGAAAATTCTTCCTCTTCTTTTCATCAATTAAATTCTACAACACAACATCATCATCAAATTCCATCGGATCATTCATCCCCAGTAAATTCAGAAAATACTCACAATTCAAATAATGCTATGGATAATGTTATAGATAGTGGTTTAATTAAAAAAGAAGAGCCTATGGATGTTTCTAGCCAAAATGGAGAGGATGTAAGTGAAGAAAAAGAATCTTTTTCTTCAAAGAAAACTAATTTTTTTGTGAAAAAAAATTTTTTGAAAATCAAAAAAAAATTTTTTTTGAAAAAATTTTCAGAAAAAAAATTTTTTTTGAAAATTTTTCTGAAATTTTTTTAAAAAAATTATTTTTTTAATTTGAAAAATTTTCTGAAATTAAAAAAAATTTTTTTTTGATAAAGAAAAATTTTTTTAAGCATCCTAGTAAGCCTCATGTTGTCTCAACATCATCAGGTAACAATCATAGACCGGATTCGTCCAATTCTGCCTCCTCACGTCCCTGTACTCCTGCGGATCTTGGAGCTGAAAATCAACGTTTACGAATGGAAAGGGATCGTTTTAAAGAAAAATTGAGACAATTAGCTAAAACAGATTTACATGAAAAAAGAAAATATTGGACAGAAGAACAAAAAAGAAAAATAAAACATTTGGAAGAAGTGTGTGAAAAAAAAATTAGAGAATTACAAAATGCAAAACAAGAGGAAGATGGGTTAATGCAGGAAATGGAGTCTATTGGGCAAGCTTTTGAAGAGCTTCAGGAACAGGTGGAAAAGAAAAAGAAATTTTATTTTGTGTGAAAATTATTTTTACAATTTTCCGGAAAAATTGTAAAATCAAAATTTAAAAATTTCCGGAAAGAGAATAAATATTACAATTACAATTCTGATTAAATATCTACAAATCAGAATTTTCCGGAAGAGGCAATAAATTAAAATGTAGTATTATAATACATCTTTCCGGAAAATATAAAGGTTCCGGAAAGTGTATAATGTTTACCGGAATGAGTATAGTTTTCGGAAAATTTATATTCTTTCCGGAATGAATATAGGTAGTTTCCGGAAAATATATTTCCTTTCCGGAAAATATAGTTTCCGGAAAGTGTATAATATTTTCCGGAATGAATATAGTAGTTTTTGGAAAATTTATATTCTTTCCGGAATGAATATAGTAGTTTTTGGAAAATTTATATTCTTTCCGGAATGAATATAGTAGTTTTTGGAAAATTTATATTCTTTCCGGAATGAATATAGTAGTTTTTGGAAAATTTATATTCTTTCCGGAATGAATATAGGTAGTTTCCGGAAAATATATTTCCTTTCCGGAAAATATAGTTTCCGGAAAGTGTATAATATTTTCCGGAATGAATATAGTAGTTTTTGGAAAATTTATATTCTTTCCGGAATGAATATAGTTTCCGGAATCTAATGTAAAGGTTACCGGAGTGAATATACAAATTTTCGGAAACAATTTTATACTTTCCGGAAAGAATATAAAAAGTTTTCCGGAAAAAGCTTATAAATTACAATTTATGCAAATTAATTAAGAATAAAAAATTGTTGGAACAATTACGCGAAAAAGAAGAAGTTAATCTAAAATTAATGTCTGAACGTATTCGAAGTACTCAAGGACAGAAAAAAATTAAGGATGAAAAAGATTTGTTAAGTAAAACAATTCAATCAATGGAGAATCAATTAGCAGCAAAAATGTTGCTTTGCCAAAAATTGGAAGAAAAGGAAAGAATTTTAATTGAACAAAGGGGGACTTTGGAACACGAAATTAGGTGCGATTTTGAAGATTTTTTTGATTTCTAAATTAAAAAAAAAATTTTTTTTTTAATTAATAGAATTCGTGAACAACACAACGAGTCATTGAAAAAGAAGGCTTGTGAATTTTCACAATTATCTACGGACTTGAAACTTCGTTTGGAACGTTTGGATGTTCAATTTAATGAATTGAGAGAGGTGAAAAAAAATAATTTTTTTGACAAGAAAAAAATTTTTTAAATTTAAGAATGTAATAAAAAAAGCTTCGACACACGAAGCTGATGCTAACAAAATTAAACGTTTGGAGGAAGAAAAAAGTTCAATGAAACGTAAGCTTGATAGAGCAAAGAAAATGGAAAAATTGGAAAATGTAGATCAAGTTATACAAGAAGAAAATCGAATATTGAGGGTAAAATGGCTCTATCTTAGGACATGCGTCCCATGGACATTTATGCGTCCCATAAACAAAAAATTGAATTTTTCTTGGTGTTGCAAAGTTGAGGTATGGTTCCAAAACATTTCTTCATGTTCGGGACCTACGCCCACTGGGTCTGGGACTGTTCCTTACCCTATCCATCGAAATTTCTGAAAGTTATAGCCATTTTTAAAAATTTCAGAAAAACGATTTTAACTTTCAGAAATTTCGATGGATAGGGTAAGGAACGGTCCCAGACCCAGTGGGCGTAGGTCCCGAACATGAAGAAATGCTTTGGAACCATACCTCAACTTTGCAACACCAAGAAAAATTCAATTTTTTGTTTATGGGACGCATAAATGTCCATGGGACGCATGTCCTAAGATAGAGCCAAAAAAATAAAATTTTTTTTATTCAAAAATTTTCTTAATAAAGGAGTCATTAACATGTCCAAGTTGTAAAGTTAGACGTAAAAATGCAATACTTGAAAAATGTCATCATGTATTTTGCTTTGAATGTATTCGTCAACGTTATGATAATCGTCGAAGAAAATGTCCAAAGTGTAACGCGGCGTTTGGAGCGAATGATTATCATAGAATTTATTTGGAATAGAAGGGGAAGGGAAAAGGAAGGAAGAAAAATTTTTTTTTTAATTTTAGAAAAAAAGAAAATTTTGAGAAATGACGAAGAAAATGTCCCCCCAATTTTTAAATTTAAAAAAAATAGAATTTTTTTCCCAATTTTTATATTGAGACTTTTTTTTGCCAACATTATATAAAAAAATTAGTAAGATTTATGTAATTTCCCCTTAAATTACGCTTTTTGTATTTTTTATTCAAAATTAAAAATGTCTTTTCTATACGATTTCATGAGTATTTTATTTTCTAAATTAATCCCTGGGATGGTACTTCTTTATTTGTAATTTTATTTAAATTGTAAATTGCGATTATACTCTTTCCGGAAAATTTTATTTTTACAAATTAGGTAGTTTAATTATTCTTTCCGGAAAGTTTAATTAAAATTCTGACATTCTATTAAAAATTCTGATTTTCCTGGAAAGTTGTTCTGAAAATGTTTTTAAATAATTCTGATTTAATTAAAACTTTCCGGAATGTTTTATAATTTCTGGTTTGTTCGGAAAGGTTTTATTTCTGATTTTCTTGCTTAAACTTTTAATTCTGATCGATTCTTTCCGGAATGTTTTTATTAAATTCTGATTTTTAGGAAGGTTTACTCTGAAAAAGTTTACCGCTTTAATTAAACTTTCCGGAAAGTTTTGAATTTCCTAGAATATTCTGATTTATCTGTAAATGTTTTAATTCCTTAAATTCTGCTTGGTTCTTTCCGGAAAGTTTTATTATTAAATTCTGATTGTACCCCTTCTTTACCCAAAGTAGATTTTTTGTTTGTCTATTTTCTTTCAAAAAAATTTATATAAAAATTGCTAAAGTTCGTCGCGTATATTATTTAAATGGGCCATCATGGGACATCCAGAAATTGCTGCTTTTTCGTTATCCATTCCATCGAAATTATGCTTCAAAAATATTTTCTTTTAATTTTTTTCTTGAAAAATTACCAAATTATGGTGATGTTCACTAATCGGTTCTGGTTTAATTTTTATTTGTTGTCCTCCAAAAATTTTGTTTATCTGTTCAAGTTGAAGTTGCATGAGTGGATGTGGCTTGTTTTCAAAGTCGACTTAAGAAAATTTTTCTTTACAAAAATTTTTTTTAATTTAAAATTAAAAAATCCTATCTTTGTCTAATAAAATAAAAAAATTTTCTTTTTTATTTTATTTGTAGAAAAAAAATTTTCTGAACGTGATTTTTTTGCATGCAGAAAAAATCTTTTTTTTAATTCATTTGTCACGCAATTTAAAATATAATTTAATTTTTTTAAATTTAATAGAGATATTAAAATGTCCTTTTCCAAGTATATAAGGTCATTTTCCTTGAACTTAAATTTTTTACGTCTTTTAAAAATATTTTAAATGATGTTAATAATAAACATGAATATTTTACTTATTATTCTTACCAAAATTCTGTTTTTAAATTAAATCCGGAAATAAAATCAGAAATAAACTTGTTTAAAAATTCTGTTTATACATATAGTATTTCCGGAAAGTTTAAATTTTTATATAGTAAAATCAGAATTTCCGGGAAATCAGAAAATAAAACTTTCCGGAAGAGAAGTCTAACTAAACTAGAATTAAAAGGGGGTTATTTCCGGAAAGTTTAAATTATTATATTATTTTTCCGGAAAATACTACTTTACATTAAGTTTAATTTTTCCAACCTTTCCGGTTTTAATTTCTGGTTTAATATTTTCCGGAAAGTTTCTAATTTATTATTATTATCTGTTAGTGGGTTTATTCTGTTTTATTCTGATTTTTATTAATTTAAAACTTTTCTCCCTTAAATTGCGTGTTCTTTAAAAATACAAAAATTAAAAAGATAAGCACTTTTGTGAGGGAAAAAGCGTTGCCAAGAGCCATCAGTAATTTTTTCATTATTGTCAGATGTCTTTAGAAAAGCGTGCCCTAGCAATTCAACAATATTATTTGTAAATTCATCTCTGAACCATTCAACAGTTGGGACTGGTACGCAATGAATTGACTTGAAAAAAATATTTTTTTATTAAAACCCCCTCAGAGAAAAATTTTTTTGTAATTTTAAATTAAATTCTAATAACCCACTTCCCCATTAATTTTTTTATTTTTTATTATGACAATAAAACACCCACAGATACAAGTAACACGCAAAATACAGCAGTCTCTTTAAATTCTTTTTTATTGCTCAAACCAAGTTCAATTAAAAGCCCTTCCAATGGCAAAGAATGTGCTTTGTCCAGTTCAACAAGTTTTATATTATTTTTAAGTTTATTTCCAAGTTTGCTTGGAAGTAAAGAAAATAAGGTGCGCAATTCTGGGGAAGTTTTGTAATTTGAGTTGTAAATAAGGAATAAAGTTGGTTCTGGTCTGATAACCAAATCGGTTGTAAATCCGTTTCCAATATCAAGCTTAAAAGAAAAATTACAATTTGTGATTTCGTTCCGGAAAATTACAAATTCTGATTTTATTATTTATTTATTTTTCCGGAAAGTTGTAAATTCTTTCCGGAAAACTACAAATTCTGGTTTTATTAGTTATTTTTCGTTCCGGAAAATTGTAAATGTTTCCGGAAAATTACAAATTCTGATTTTGTATTTATTTATCGTCCAGGAAAATTGTAAATTCTTTCCGGAAAATTACAAATTCTGATATTATTATTTATTTATTTTTCCGGAAAATTGTAAATACTTTCCGGAAAGTTACAACTTCTGATTTTATTATTTATTTTCCTTTCCGGAAAATTACAAATTCTGATTTTGTATTTATTTATCGTTCAGGAAAATTGTAAATTCTTTTCGGAAAATTACAAATTCTGATTTTATTATTTATTTATTTTTCCGGAAAGTTGTAAATTCTTTCCGGAAAACTACAAATTCTGGTTTTATTAGTTATTTTTCGTTCCGGAAAATTGTAAATGTTTCCGGAAAATTACAAATTCTGATTTTGTATTTATTTATCGTCCAGGAAAATTGTAAATTCTTTCCGGAAAATTACAAATTCTGATATTATTATTTATTTATTTTTCCGGAAAATTGTAAATACTTTCCGGAAAGTTACAACTTCTGATTTTATTATTTATTTTCCTTTCCGGAAAATTACAAATTCTGATTTTGTATTTATTTATCGTTCAGGAAAATTGTAAATTCTTTTCGGAAAATTACAAATTCTGATTTCTCTTTGGTTCTTTTCCGGAAAGTTGTAAATTCTGATTTACTTACAACTAGAGGCATACTCTCCCTAGTAATATGCTGTAAAATTGAATTTGCATTGAATACTCCCATATGAACTATTTCTTCAGAATTTCCTTTAAATGACCGCCTAAAAGTACTGAGACGTGGAACGTCTAAACTAAAAGTTAAAATTTTATTTATTTTAATTTTTATTTTTTTTCCTTTGCCTTTTGTCTAATTTATATGCTAATTGGTATCGTCCAGCGAGTAATACAGCCACCCTTCTATAGGATTTAAATTCGGCTTGTTGCTCATCTCGGAAAATTCCCATAGTGACTGGTCCAAATTCCATCAAATTATTTTTTGTTTTGACATCCTTTATATAAATAAGCGACCCCATAAGGATTAGACGTATCCTAGAATTTATAGGGATTTCATCATGTATGTACACTATTTCCCAACCAGTTAATAAAAAATCCCTCGTCCCCAAGCCCCATTTGTTGTCCAACCCGTTGTCCGTCCATAAATGCGAGAAACTGAGGTTTCTGCTTTGGCAAGATACCAAAAGCGTGGCAAAGCTCTACTCCTTCCTCATCGCATTTTACAACACCAAAGACTGCTTCACGTTTTATATTTAACTTTTTGTTGATCTAAGGAATTGAAAATGCTATTGTTTTTCCGGAAAAATTTAATTTCATTTATTATTTTTTTATTGTTTCCGGAAATTTGTTTCAGACTTTATTTCTTTCCGGAAAAGGTTTAATTTGATTTATTTTTTTATTGTTTCCGGAAAAGGTTATAACTTCTGATTTATTATTCTCTTTCCGGAAAAGGATAATTTATATAATTTATAGTAATAATTTATATTCTTTCCGGAAAAGTTCTAAATTCTGTTTTAAAATCTGTTCTACTATTTTCTTTCCGGAATTAATATTAATACAATTTTGAATACTCACCCTATTTTTCCATTTATATGCAGAACGTTTCCAAAGGTTTAGGGCATGTTCCCCCAACGATCCTTCCGTTCCCCAAAAAAGGACAAAAATGCCGGGGGAATTCTCCTTTTCTGTTTGAGTTTCTATTGCCTCCACCAATTCAGAGCCATGAAAATGTTTTAAAAATGAAGAGCCTTGAACGGCTAGGCTTTCAGCAGAATCCTCAAATATTGGCTGTCGTTCAGCGAGTATCTTCAGATTTAACATTCTAAGCTCGAAAGGGGACCTTAATTCTATCCGGCTTTGCTTCTCCTTTTTATTTTTCAATTTTTCTTTGAGATTTTCACGCATTTGTTGCTCCATCTCAGCAGCCCCCACTTCCCGTACAAACCCTGGAAGAGCATTTTCTGCCCCAAATTCTAACAGAGAATGGATTGAATGTCTGCTGAGGGCATCTAACAAAGCCATTTCTAATCTGCCTTCAGCTTCAGCGCGATTCCTTCCAACAGCCTCCCAATTTCTTTCTCTTGAGAGACTGTATACGGCAGCGCCTGTTCGTCTATAATATTTTAACTAAATATTATTAGATTTCCGGAAAAGAGTAAATTCAGGTTTATTTAAATTTTGTTTTCTGGAAAGTAATAAATTCTGATATAATAATATTAAATTTCCGGAAGGTTGTGATTCTGGTATATTTATTTTTAATTTCCGGAAGGTAATAAATTCTGATTTATTTTTATTATTATATTTTCCGGAAAACAGTAAATTCTGGTTTATTTTTATTATATTTTCCGGAAGGCAGTAAATTCTGATTTATTTATTATATTTTCCGGAAGGCAATAAATTCTGATTTATTTTTATTATACATTTCCGGAAAATAGTAAATTCTGGTTTATTTCTATTATTATATTTTCCGAAAAACATTAAATTCTGATTTATTTTTATTATTATATTTTCCGGAAGGTATTAAATTCTGGTTTATATTACCTTTCGGAATTTTTTATTACCTTCCGGAATTTTTCATTTCCGGAAGGTAATGAATTCTGGTTTAATTTTTTATTATATTTCCGGAAAACAGTAAATTCTGATTTATAATTTTAATTCTGATTTAATATTTTTCTATCAGTAAAGGTGTACTCACGAGTCCTCTACAATAAGATAATGAAAGGCTTTATTTAATGGATAGTCACTACAACGAATACTAAATTGATCATCTCCACAGTCCAAATTTTCATTATCCAATGTAAGCAAAGCTTCTCGTCTTAAACGAGGCCTTAATTCTGATAATTTAAAAATTGTTGCCTGTGAAAAATCGCGATCCAGAGCTGAAATGAATTTTTTCCGGATTAATATTTTTCTAAAACTGACTCTCCCTAACCTTCCAAATCGCGAAAAGCAAAAGTTGTTTGAATAAAATGACTGGCAGGACGTAATCCTGGGGGTTGTCCACCTACATGATTATTACCTTCAACTTTTCGGGGACATTCCGCTCTAAAATAAATTTTTAAATAATTTAAAAAGTCCATATTTGCTTACAAAATTGAGTGAAAAATGAATAAATAATAATATAATAGTATAGAAAATTTAATAAAGGTTTTATTGTTGCGTGTAAATATATTCAGTCTATTTAAGTTCATCAACATTTGCTAAAGTTCTTTCCGGAAGATAATAAATTCTGATTTACTGCTTACGAAGTTTATTTTCCGGAAAGTTGTAAATTCTGATTTATTTATTATTAAATTCCGGAAGGTTGTAGATTCTGGTTTATATTTACTTTTTTTCCGGAAAAGAGTATTTTCCGGAAGAAATATATTTTTATTCAATTAAAGTTGAGAACCCTTCCGGAAAATTATATAATTTTCCGGAAAGAAATGAATCAAATCAGAATTTCTGAAAGTATAACTATGAATATTTAAAACTTTCCGGAAAGATCAGAATTTAATAACTTGTTAATTTGCTCAATTTTTGAACGTTAATATACGCTTTATTCGCTATTGATTTTAAAGGAATATTAGAATGAAAAAGGGAGGAAATCAAAGAATTTTTCGTTGCTTTAGTTGCGGAAGCTGTGCAAAACTAATAGGTAGAAAAGAACACGTAAGCAAGGAGGCTGTCACTGTGTTAAATATAAAAATTTTGTAATTATTGTTGCCTAAGTTTTATTAAAAATGGTGTTTTTTTAACAAAAGTATAATCGCTTCTAGAAGATAATCGAATATAAATGAAAACCCGTTTTCGGAAAGAAAATAGAACCTTCCGGAAAGTAAAAAATGCAACAATATTTACAAGTACATACAATTTTCGAGTAAAATAGAAAACGGAAAGAAGTTGGTTAAAGAAAGAAAATAGAAATCAGAATTTACTAATAAACTTTTCCGGAAACATAATATAAAAAATATTTTCCGGAAAGAAATATAGATATACACTTTTCCGGAAGAATATACATATTTATAATTAAACTTTTTCCGGAAAGATATATAAATATAACCGTTCAAACTTTTCCGGAAACATATATAAAATACAATTTTCCGGAAGAAATATGATTATATAACTACCAAAACTTTTCCGGAAATAAATATATTCATCAATATTTTCCGGAAAGAAATAATAAATATAATCGTTCGAACTTTTCCGGAAACATATATATAAAATAACTTTTCCGGAGGATATACATATAACTACCAAAACTTTTCCGGAAAGAAATATAGTATGCAGCAATATAACTCATAGTCATTATTAAATTTACCCTCATTTATACAAATATCTTTTTTATTTTTTATTATTTTCCACACGTCAAACTTGTGTCTATACTTTCTATTGTTTATCTCAATACTTAATTTAGCATAATTAATCATCTTTTTTGATCCATTGGGAATTCTACTCATATTTTTTTTTGTTATTTATTTGCATATTTTATTTACTTTATTTGTTCAAAAAAATTAGAAAAAATTATATTTTGTAAATTTTAACTAAAAAACAGATGTTTTTAATTGAATATTTAATTTAAAAAATTATTTTTAGAAAATTTTTCTTTTTTTTAAAATTTTTTAATTAATTAAACAATAGGTATAAATTGGTCTTTTTTAGACTAAAATTAAAAAAACATCATTCCTCCTTTATTTACATATTTTCTTAAAAAATTGCCGAAATCGATCCTCATTTTCCGCTTAAATTTAAACCCTAAAATAAAAGATGATAGCCACTTCTCAGCTTTAAAAATAAATTAAAACTGCTTGGATTGAGTTGGAGGGGGCGGGAAAATTTTTTTTTGGTTAAAGCAAAAATTTGTTTTAATTTTTAAAACTAAAACAAGGCAAATATGTATAAAATGAGAGTAAATTAAAGAAAAATCAGAATATTTTATTTTTGTTAATTTATAATAAAAATATTTGTTACATTTTTAAGGAAAATTCCGTAGAATCAGAATTAAATTAAATCAGAATTTGTAATTTTCCGGAACTTAAAATTGTAAAAATTACAAACTTTCCGGAAGGAAATAATGAAAATTACAAATCAGAACTTACAATCCGGAATTAAAAGAAATTCTGATTTGTAATTATACACCTTCCGGAAAGAACTAATGAAAATTACAAATATGAGTTCACAACTTTCCGGAACGAGAATAACTAATAAAATCAGAATTTACAATCCGGAAAAGAGAATTATAAACCTTCCGGAAAGAAACAATGAAAATTATAAATCAGAATTTACAACTTTCCGGAAAGTTTTTATTTTAAAAAGTATAAAATCAGAATTCCCTTCATTGTCTATTTCCGGAAGGTTTATAATTCTTCCGGAAAATACTTATATTAAAGCATATGTTTATTATAATACCCAATCCTTCATAAATTAGCATTGGGTTTAATTTAAATTTAAAAAATCTATTATTTTCAAAAAAAGATTAAAAAAATCTTTTTACATAAATAATTGCGTTCCTCTTTTCATTTTTGTTTTCATTTATTTTTTTAACAAAAACTTTTATTTTTAAAACGCTTTCCCCTCCAAGCTCTCCTCTCTACTAATTAAATATTACTAGAATACGTGTTGAAAAGTATAAAGGAAAATTTAAAAATACACTAATTGGCTCTCCAGCTATGTTCGAGGAAGTTTATTTAAAAAAACTTGACTTGACAAAAATTATACGTGTGTGGAAAATTATTGTTTCTATGAAAGTAAATATATTCCCTAATAAATGTTTCAGTTTTTAAACTTTAAAAATCCCTTGTTCTGATTTTATACTGTTTAAAATAAAAACCGTTCCGGAAAATTACAAATTCTGATTTGTAAATTACAAATTCTGATCTGTAATCGGAAAATTATAAATTCTGATTTCTAGTCAGAAAATTACAAATTCTGATTTTTAATTTTCATTATTTCTTTCCGGAAAGGTTTTAATTTTCTTTTCATACCGGATTGTAAATTAAAACCGTTCCGGAAAATTACAAATTCTGATTTTTAATAGGAAAATTATAAATTCTGATTTGCAATCGGAAAATTACAAATTCTGATTTGTAGTCGGAAAATTACAAATTCTGATTTACAATTTTCATTATTATTTTCCGGAAAGGTTTGCAATTTTCTTTTGATTCCGGATTGTAAATTCTGATTTTATTATTTTCTTTCCGGAAAGTTGGTTTTAATTTCTGAATTGTGATTATTATTTTCCGGGAGGTTTGTAATTATTATTTTGTAAATTGTAAATTCTGACGCCTATATTTTTTTAATTTTAAATTCCGGAAAATTACAAATTCTGATTTACATTTAATTTTGAATTCTATTATTTTTTATTAAGAATTGTAATTTCAGAAACATTTTCAGAACTTTTGTAGACATACATATTTTTTTATTTAATATCATTTTTAGGCATTTAAATTAAATTAGGATTAAAAATAAAAATTCGCTATTTAAGGAAAAACAAACTTTCTGAAGGAAGGATGAAATGAAAGCATGTCCCCCGAGGACGTAAAAAGAATTAATAACAAAAAATTTCAAGTCAATCTCCACCCTCTTAAAAAAGAACAAAAATCACTGCTCCACCCTCAAGATTTTTTAAATTTGTTTTAAAAATAAATTTATTTAGATAGACTCCAAAACACTATTTTCGTCAAAGGGGAAAATAAATATGCATTATTAAAAGCTTTACGGAATTGTAAATTCTGACGTCTATATTCTTATAAAAAATTACAAATTGTAATTTACGTAAATAAACTTTTTTTCCGGAAAATTTGCAAATTTAATTCAGAATAAATAGTTGTAAATTCTGATTTTATATTAAAACTTTTTTCCCAGAAAGTTGTAAACATATTCTGATAAACGGTTTTTCCGGAAAGTTGTAATTGTAATTTAAATAAACTTTTTCCGGAACTTTTTCAGAAATGTAAAATTAATTCTGATTTTACATTTAAAACTTTTTTCCGGAAAGTTGTAAATTTATTCTGATTTTTTCCCCTCTCATTGCAAAGTTTATTTTCTACTTTTGTAAATTCTGATTTTATAAACTTAATTTCAGAATTATTCTTTTTATTTTTTACAATAAAATGATAACTCACTCTTTATTTTTATTAACAACTTTACTGGTAATAATACAACCACAAGCATCATTTTTAAGCAGTAATTATGCCCAAGCTCTGCCAGTGTCAATGATGAATGTTTTTTCATACAACAACCCTTTAAGCGCCCTCTTCCGAAATACAGAATTTAATAGCAGAAACAAAGTTGGTGGATTATTGAAAAATATATTCTAATTATAAGGACATTATTCCAATTATAAGGACATTTCCTCTAATTACAAGGACATCTCTCTAATTATAAGGAAATTTCTCTAATTATGAGAGCACCTCTCCAATTATACGGGCAAGGAACTCAAGTAGAGGGGGTTGGGATTATTCATAGTCAAGTCATGCTTTTTCTAAAAATCTTTTTAAAACAGCCATTGTTTTCTTCCTCTCCAACATCAGAATCCTCCTCTAGAACAGAATTAAGAGAACAACAACACCAACTACCAGCATTTGATAATAGAGAAATACAACAGACAAAACATCCAATAGAAAAACAAAAAACAGAAACAAAACTTGGAGCGTTAAAATTGTGCCCACCAGGTAAAAAATTTTTTAAGATGGTCCAAAGCTCAATATAGGAGATTTAAAAATTTTTATTTTTCCTAAAATTCCGGAAAGAAAATCTTCCGGAAATTTTCCCGTCAATCATGTTAACATAGTGTAGTGGGTTAATTGTTGGATCCTCCCCAGAAGGGGTTGAAGGTTCGATTCCTACCAGGGAATTCTATATTTTTTTGACTTCTTCCCTATCTAAAAAAATTTCCAGACAATCTAAAGTATTTCTAATAATTTCCGGAAAATTTTTCATTCAGCATGTTGAGATAGTGTAGTGGGTTAATTGTAGGATCCTCCCCAGAAAGGGTTGAAGGTTCGACTCCCACAGGCGAATTTTCATTTTTTTGACTTCTTCCCTAACCAAAAAATTTTCTAAAAAAATTTCTAACAGCTTAAAATATTTCTAATATTTTAAAAAGGTGGCCGGTCATTTTTCGAAGCGTTTGAACTGGCCTGTCCTATGCGGAAACGAAAAAAGCGGCACACAATATTTGGGATAAGTACACGATTTGAAAAACCAAAAAATAATTTAAAAATAAAGGAAGACTATTTTGATGATCTAGAAGAGGAAGACTTACAAGAAAATCAACAAGAAGACCAAAATAAATTAAAATATAGACCAGCAAATATTAGTGAAATTATGCGAATATGTTGTGTTAATGGATGTGAATTTACCGACTTTTTTCCACATTGTGGTCCTTTTTCGACATGGTGATATTGAGAGAGAGAAAAAGCTTTTTTTTTGGTTATTTTTAATGGATTTTTCTAGTCAATTAAATACGCTCTTATTTATCTTATTCGAGTCAGAACTAATTTATTATCTTGAGGATAATTGAGATTAGGGTTGCCAAAATGGACCGGCTCGGACCGAAAGATCGAGTCAGACCCAGGCTAGAAAAAGACTCGTACGGCCCGACTCGATAAATTAAGCCCGAAAGTGACTCATACAGGCACGACTCGATAAAAACAATCTCGAAAAGAATGCCTCAACCGTCAGCCCGATTCGAAACTGGCAACTATAATTAAGATAAAGTCTCTACCCTGTCCCAAAAAAATTAAAAAAAAAGAGTTCTACTGTTCTGGGTTTGGAACCGGTAAAGTAACAAGAGGAAGCAGCCTGAAAAAATCCAAAGAAAAAAAGATAATTTTTGAGCGTATTTGTTCTTTTTTTTTTCTTCATGTTAATGACTCTAAAACGGATAAACAAATTTTTAGTGAAAATATAAAAAATATTTTTTCTCAAAGCAGACCCTACGAGAAGATTGAAAAATAGAAGCACATGTGGTTCTATTAGAAAAACCAAAACTAGACTCCCATCCACCTTCACAAAAAAGACATTTTTAAAACATTTTTAACAAAACGACATAACAGAAAAACAAGTTTTTTTAACAATTTCTCGAACCTTATTTCTTTTCAAAACATTTTTTAATTTAAATTTAAACCTCTCTTCCTTGTCTTCTTAAACACTTTCCTGAACTGGAGGTTCATAAGCATCTGGACGACTTTCAATAACTTCACCACTTGCCGTAGTTATAGCAACTTGACCACCACCACCAGCACCCTCTCCATGCATATCCAAAAGTTTTCCAAGTTCAAATTTTGGTTTTTTCAAAATTTTTACTTTTCGAATATAAACGTCTTGAAGTGGATAGAAATAAGAACAAGACTTTTCAATGTCTTTTCCAATAGAATCAGGAATTAATTTGCTAACAACTTCTTTAAGATCGCATGAAGAAACCTTTAAAAAAAATTTTTTTTTATTTTTAAAATTTTGACAAGGAAACATCGAATAATGTGTACATGGGCGCGTGTGGGTTTTTGAAGAGGAAAAGAATAGAGAAGCTTCTCGGTTGCCCTATAACCAGAGGTGGGTCGGAATTCCGACGTTTTTTACGAGTTCCGACTTTTGAGCCATTTCCGAACCTCTGACTGTTCCAACCCACCTCTGCCTAAAACTCAGGATTCTTCAACTTTGACTGGCCATAACTCGGCCTAAAGTCACCTTGCTGAAAAACCCGCATCACTTCTCAATAGAAATCGATGCTCCTCTATCGATTGGTACCAAAAAATTACCAAAATTTTGTACACCGTATCCGAATGTCCCTTGTGAGGTAAATTGTTTAAGTTTGGAGACTATTTTTATTGGGTTATAAATGAGACCACGTGGAAGGACAATTCGTCCCATGATGATGAAAAAGCACCGATTTTGAGGGGAAAAAGTAAAAAAAGTTCAAAAACCTCGCGATGAATAATCTCAACCATCCTAGCACGAATTTGACGCACTTGAGACGATTTAGCATAGCTAGTCTTCTTCACTTGATTCGGAGCTTTCTTTGTGAAGCCAATACAGAACAATCGAAGCAGATAACCATCAGTTGTTTTGACAGCAACATTTGCTTCAATCAAAGTCTAAACAAGTAAAAAGGTCAAATTGCTAAGATTAAGCCACATACATGCCACTTTTTGACAATAGAACAAAGCTTGTCTCGAGTAAAAGTCATTCCATGGAAATTGGTCAAACAAACTTTGCCTTGAACCTCTTCACAAATAAGTCGAAATTTGCGAAAGTCAGCTTCGGTGTTGTTCAAATCACCAAGAGAAACTTCATAAACGCGGCCCTTGAGGAATTCGCTCGAAATTTCTAAAAAAAATTAATGGTGAGAAAAAGAATGGGTATTTTAAAAAAGTTGAGGTAAAACAGCGAATTAAAAGTCAATGGACGGGATCGAAATCTTAATAGTAAGTCTGGGCCGGTATGACCATTTCGTACGTCCTTGTGATAAGTAAAAACTTGACTGGGGGTGGGAAAATAAATATGAGTACTTACTGGACCAGAAGTCCTAAAACCCCAAACTTGGAAAACCAAAGGTTAATGTTAAATCCAAGAAGCTTTAAAGATCTTCAAAATCTGAACTTTTGTAACAGAAACACATTGGAACCAGTGTGAGCTCTACTAAACTAAAGGCATACCCAGGGTTTGAACCAAAATGTTTCTGAGGAATTGAGAAATACAAAAACCTCCAAAAATGCTTGGATGAATACAAAAAACACAAGGCTCTAACAATAAGCTGAACTCAGGCTGAGATCTAATGAACTGAAGGAATACCCCAGGATTCGGATCAAAAAATTTCTGAAGGATTAGACTCCACAATCCCCACAATCCATTAAAAACACAAAAAAATACTTGTTCCAACAGTCTTATTAACCAGAGTCTTTCCAACATAACGATTTGCAAACATAGCAGGAGCCTTGATGTCATACCAATCTTTGCGTGTGAAAGGATCTACAGCCTTCTTCTTAGCTCCCTTTTTGCCCATCTTCTTATTCTTTCCAACTGCCATTTTTTAGAAATAGACTTGGATTTGTGTTTAACTTAGAAAATCTGAAATAGAAAATTGGTTAAATTTGGCGAGTACACCCAAAGGCACCGCGAGCCCAACATACTGCAGAGCTATGAATTTGTTCAAAATGGACGAATCCGAGACGCCCTGATATGGTTTGATTCAGCTCGTCGAGATTGAACCATCCCAAGGCGTCCCGGATTCGACTATTTTGAACGAAGTTATAGAGCTGCGGTACGTTGGCCTGCTCCTAAATTCAAGTTCGTTCCCCCCTCTTTTTCCTTCCTTTAGTATATGTGTCAGTCTTTCTTCCTCAATTCTAGAGATCTGTCTGGATCTGGATCCAGTCTGGATTTTTTCTGGATCCAGAATCCTGTCCAGCTTACTAACCTAAATCCAGGATTTTTCAAAATACCGATCTCTCCTCTTTTCCATTCTACCATTGTGTACAAATTAAGGAAGGGAAAAGAAGGGGGATCGAACTTGAATTTTAACAAAGTTAACTCTTTTGTAAAAAATCAAGAAAAAATCTTTGACAGCAAAAATCTGGAAAAATCGAAAAAATGTAGAAATCGTTTCGAAAAATTTTTAGTGACAGAATGCCAAATTAATTATTTTTTGAATTTTGACTATCGATTCCTCTCAAATTTATTTTTTTCCTGTCAGTTTTTGCGTTTTTTTTCTCGAATTTTTTTTGTTCTTTTTTGTTTTAGTTTTTGTTTAATCCCTTAAAATGCTACTTGCGCTAGTTATCCCAAACCAGTATTTGCGGACATTTATGCGGACATTTTTGTAAGGAAGATCGCCTTCCTATCTCGATTTCACTCAATTTTCCCTGTGGCATGTTTCAGGAGTCTTCTTTGGTGGATGTCACTCTTAAACTTGCCACAGTGAAAATTGAGGAGGAATCGAGGAAGGAAGAAAGACTTACCTTTTTGTACAAAAAAAGTCCGCAAAAAATGTCCGCAAATACTGGTTTGGGAAGTCTCACAAGTACCCTTAAAATTTCGATTTTTTGAAGTTTTTCAGGTTTTACAATGACAGAAAATAACGAAAATTTTGACGACAAAAAGGATGCCAAAACCGACACTTCAACAGCTTTATTTGATTCGTCTTCTTCAGAGCAACAACAACCACAAATGACTTACAGTCGTGAAGAAATGCTTGCTTTGAGAGACGCGAGGTTGAGCAGAATTAGACCGCCTGAACTTTCACGAGATTTCGACAGGTTTTTCTTTTTTGGGTTTTACAGTAGGGACGGGCAGGGTTTATCCGGAACCCGAAGCTTGAGCTTTGAAACAGACAATTTTTCGAATCAGAAAGCTGATGATTCTACCCGAAGCTGGTATCCTATCCAAGAATTTTTCGAAAATCCGACTCGAAATCCTTTCCGACTTATCTCGTCTCATCCGTGTTAATGAGTCAGACCTCGCTATAAAATGAACCCTAGGAGTAGGAACATGCTTATAATTGTCCTGTCTTAAATTGTGGGTATCGCTAGACGTCTTACATGACCCAAACATTTCAGCACCCAAAGGCTGGTCAGCTTTCTTCTGAAAAAATTAGTGTTTCACCGGAACCGAAATTTTGACCGGAACCGGATCCAATTCGAGTTCCGGTTCCCTGAATTGGAACCAAAAAAACACCGGAAGTTTCCGGAACCGGAACTTCCGGTGAAACTCTAGAAAAAACGTATCTTAAATGGGGGTATCTTTGGGATCTCTTGTAGCTAACAATAAGCCTGTGACTCTAAAAAATATTTTTTATTTAGTGATAAGGGACTCTTCTCTCCTGATAAGTGGGTGCAATATAAATGGCAATGTGAAGGTGTTGAACCTCGTGGAAGGCGTCGAAATAATAATAATAATTCTGTGCCGGTTACGGGCAGTAATGCTTTGCCGTTGGCTGCAATGTCAGCTGGGGCAAATCCAAAGACTTTGAGTTCAATATTGGAGTCTACTATAGCTGCAACTAAAAATGATGATTTTTTGGACAATCACCACACTTTGTTGTCACCACAGAGACGGGGATTCTCTTCTGGATGTAAAGCGGCATCTCCGCCAAAGTCGGGTAAGGAATTTTATTGAGGGGATTTTTTGGTCTATTTTTTATTGTCAAGCTATTTCCTTGGATTCTCAGGGAGAATTTTTTGGGAGGGAGTTTTCTCATTTCCTCCCTTCAATTAGTCTTTCTAAATTGTTTCACCTTTATTATTTTTGAAAAGACTGTTAGACTCGAAAAGTGGTGATTTTGACTTACATGTATTATCTTTGCTATTTTTTATTTTTACAAAATTGGTCCCCTTTTGTTTTATTTCCCAAAATAAGACAACACAAACAGTAATATTGAACCGGACAGACCCTTTTTTCCTCCCCAATCCCCCCTCATATTTTTGAAAAATGGTTAGACTTTTTCCTTTCTTCCATCTAAATTGTCCGATTCAATATTAATACCACACAAACTTGGAAACTTCCCTTAAAAAATTTCCTTAGCCTTTTAAAAATTTATTTAAAATTTTCATTTTTTAGCCGACAAATCTCATCATCAACAACCATCTTCTAGCCGTTCCCGTTGGCAAATTAAAAATAATGGAATTGACTTTAAACCTGCTTTTGTTTGTTTTTTTTCTTTAAAATTAAAATAAAAAAAATTTTTTAGCAAAAGAATGCTCTTGAAGCAAATTCTCGTTCAAGCCGTTCAAGTCAAAACAATACGGTTAGTAGTGGTAAAGAAGTGGGACATTCAACTTCTTGGAATACTAGTGGACATTCTAAACAAGGAGATAAGGTTGTTAAGGTTACATTTTTTTGTTTTTGTCTTTGACATAAAATCTGAGTTTTGGTTCTGGTCAGATTCTATGACAGCGCGGTTTAAGAGTGTTGTCATTTCTAATCGAACCGAAGAACCTAGGAGTTTTTTTGTTCAGGGCAGAATATCCGAAAATATCTGATCGAACCAACAATTATTTAATGGTTTTTCTCTATAGCCGGTTTTTGGGGTTGGAAGGATTTAGCATGATTACTATTACTTACCCGACCCTTTTTCCTACCTGAATATGCATAGAACAAACAATTTAAAATTTATTATTTTTAAGGGTCGTCGCTTTGGTGATAGAGAATTTAGTGAAAGAGAACGTACGCGTAGCTCAAACACAGAATCTGAACAGGTTCCAGAATGGATGAATGCTGGGCCAACTTCTGTTTTTGATGTGATTGAATTGAAAGGATTTGATGATGATGAAGAACAACAAGAACAGCCAGCAGCTGAAAAAAGTATTTTTTTGAATATTATGGGGACAGGTCGTGAGGTTTCAACTGGTTCCCTTTTTTGATTTTTAGGTCTAGGAAAAAAATTAATCAGAGCAAGCAGGCCCGTAGCCAGGATTTTTTTTCGGGGGGGGGGGGGGGGGGGGAATTTTTTGCGCCAAATTTTTGGCGCCGAAGGCGCCAAAAATTTTTATTTTCAGCGCCGCAGGCGAAAATTTTTTGAATTTTAGAAGGTCGTAGGCCAAAAAATTCACTCTTTCGGCGCCGCAGACGCCAAAATTTTGATTTTCAGCGCCGCAGGCAAAAATTTTTTGGATTTTGGACCTTAAGAAGCCAGATTTCTTCCTTTTTTAGCGCCGCAGGCGAAAATTTTTTAAATTTCAGAGGCCGTAGGCCGAAAAAATTCACTTTTTTTGCCCCAGCCCTTCCCCAAATTTTTTCTTTTTCCCATTTCGGGGGGGGGGGGGGAATTCCCCCCCTCACCCCCCCCCTGGCTACGGGCCTGAGAGCAAGATTATCCTTACATAAGATCACGTTCCTAAATTGACCACTGGGTGTGTGGAGGGCAATTCGGGGGGGGGGGCTGTCCAAACGATCTGCCTAACCGACAGATCCCACTCAAAGTTAGATTCCACTTATTTCTTAGCTCAAAGGATTTTTTATAAATGTCATTCAGAAAAAAATTCTTTTCTTCTTTTTTTAAGAAAGAAAACGTTCCAAAGGAAGAAAAGATTCAAATAATGGTAATAATCATCTTAAAGCCAGTTCTGAAACTTATACAGGCCCAACAACACAAAAATCATCTTCAACATCATCTCGTCAAAAAAGGCATTCTAGTGGAGATTGTGCACCAAACAATAATAATAAAAATAATTCACGTCCGTCTTCTCGCAATAAAACACCTCAAAGGACTGATAGTTCGTTTAGTAAACAATCTTCGCATTCTCCTGTTAGGGTTATACAGGTTTCTTTAAATTTTTTTTGAATGAAAAAATAAAATTGGTGGTGTTGGAATAATCAGAGTATCGGATTTATTTTAATAGAACCACAGTCTCTGTTAGAACCACATCAAATGGAGGCAGCCCCGTAGCCAGGATTTTTTTCGTGTGGGAGGCCAAGGGGGAAAAATTTCTTTGCGATGAATTTTTGGCGCCCCTCCCCTGGCTACAGGCCCGAGTTGAGAGGTTGAAAATAGAACCATATGTGGTACTATTAGAATAAATAGTGTATTTTAGGGGTTGTGAAATTATAATTGACTTTGAGTGTTACATTTAAAATTTTTTTAGAGAGTATAATTTCTTCGTATTCGTTTATATTTGTCGGAAATTGGGAGTTTCTCACAGTTATTTTTCTTGTGGACTTTGGGTTCTTCTTTTTTGAATATTCATGAGCCGTTTTTAGGAAAAATTCGTATCTTTAAATGTTTCGGCGCTATCTTAATATAATGCGGCAATCAAATTTTTTCCTTCATTTTTTCCTTTCCATATTTTTCCTTATTTTGTACAGAAAGGTCAGACTTTTACCCTCGTTCACTTCAAATGAATTTTCCTGTGGCATCTTCAAATGTAATTATAGGGAAAAGATTAAAAGCAAAAAATAAGAAATATTACATTTTTGTGTTGTCTGGCAGAAAACACGGACAGACAAAACACGGACGAAGACGGACAGACAAAACACGGACGGACGACACGGACGGTCACAGACAGACAAAACACGGACGGTCCTTGTTTTGTCTGTCCGAGTCCGTCCGTGTTCTGTCTGACGTGTTCGGTCGTGTTTTCTGTCCGAGTCAGTCCTTGTTTTGTCTGTCTGTCTTCGTCCGTGTTGGAAAGGAAAAAAAATGAAAGGAAAAAATTGAATATGGAAAGGAAAAAATGAAGGAAAAAATTTGATTGCCGCATTATATTAAGATAGCGCCAATGTTTCTATAGATTGGGTTTCGTGTTGAAAAAATGTTCAGGCCTCGAGTATTGGATAACCCTAGCCCATTCCTGATTTACTCGAATCGTTTATTCCCCTAGAAATTTGGTTTGCTTGGTTTTTGAGGTCAGGCTTTGGTTTGAACAGGAATAAAATATTTTAATAATAGGGGCAGAGGGGTGGTTTCACAAATGATGAAAAATGTAAAAAAATTCCTTCTTTAAAACCTTACTTTAAAAAATTTATTTTTTTTGTAGGCAGCAGATTTGGAATTATCAATACTTCGAGAACATCAAGAAAAACTTGAAAAAGAAAAGAAGTCTTCATCAACAACAAAAATTGAAGATTTATCCACAACTTTTGATTTATTTGCAGCTTTGGGTATACAACCACCTAAAGAGAAAGGGTCGGGTGAAAAAGGAAATGAAAATAAATTACCAAATTCTGATGCTGAATTTGCTGCTTGTATTCTTGGTTTGCCTATTGATCAAATTGCTAAAATTATGCCTAATGTAAGTTTGCTGAAAATAATTTTTTTTTAGTAAAAATGGGTGGGAGTAAAAAATTTTTTTTTGGAAATAAGTTGGACAAATAAATAGTCAAATTTCGAATGGCCAAAAAAATTTTTTTTTGTGTTAAAATTATTTTCAAAATTTTGTTTGTTACTGGGGGTGGGGATGAGATTTGAGGATACCAAAAATTTTCTTTGGTCAGTCCATCTAAATCAGGTCGGATAGACATTTTAAATTCGGACAGGATTTCCCAACGTGATTTAGATTGACGAACCCAAGAAAATTTTTTCGGTATTCTCAATTAAAATCTCAAAATCACAGGCTTAAAAACTTACGATTAGAAACCTGGGGTTATCCCTAAAGTGTATATGAAGCCCCAGACATATCGGGCTATTTCAATTTATAAATAAACAGCTACTCTACTGGTTTCACAAACTTTTGACACTGGGTCTTGAATAGTACATTGCCCTAGAATATAGTTTTTATGCTTTAATACAAACATAAACACTGGAAAAGATTTTCTAAGTCAGGATCGTTTAATTAAAAATTTTTTAAAGGTTATCCCATCAATAAATAATAATAATGATTCAATACAACAAAAGCATCAACAGCAGCAACATCAACAACAAACATTAGGAGATCATCAACCAACTACAAGTCGTTTACTTCGTTGGCAACAAAAAGCAACTTTTACAACAACAAATTTAAATACTGCTGCAATATCAGAAAATAATTTAAATAAAATTGGAGGAGGAGGGGGAGGAGATGAAGAATTGAAAAGTTTAATAAGAAAGGATTTGATGATGAATAATGAAGAATCTACTACTAGTAAAATGAACAAACGTTTGTTATTTTTTTTTTGTATTTTTTGGGAGGATTTTTTAAGGTTTTTTAGGTGGAGAATATACGAGGCATCCCTCGAAGGCTTTTTGTGGGGGGGGGGGTGTGTCTTAGGGGGAATATAGGAGCTATTTTTTACAAATTAGAGGCTTTTTCTGGGGCTTATCATACAACGAATGACATTGATTGTGAATCATGTTAACATCATTGCTTTTTTGTCATTAAATTTGTCGGACATGGATATCCGTATCCGAAAAGGCAGGATATTTGGAAATTTTTTGGGTCGGATATCAGACCCGGATATCTGAAGATTTTTCCAACTATCCGACAACCCTATTTGGCATTAACATGATCGCATTTTGTAGAGGATCGGACTTCCCCTACCCTACCCATAATATTTATCTGTTTTCTCATTACTTTCTTTAATTTTTTGGAGGATTTTTAAGCTTTTTAAGGGTTCCGGTCCGAAAGATCGAGTCGGGCATCGAATTTTGGCCAGAAAAAGACTCGGTCGGTTTGGTCCGAAAAAATGACTCGAACTACGGCCCAACTCGAAAACGGCAATTCAATTAAAAATGTTCCAGAATCCTGAATGTCAGCATATTTTGCTATTCTAAAAGATTTTAAAATTTTTCTTTTTCTAGATTTGTTGTCTCTTCGAGCAGCACAATTTGTTCCACAACAACCTTTTGTTTTCAATCCCAGAAATTCATCTTCATCACCAGCTCCATCTTTTCAACATCAACAACATCAACAACCTTCACCAATTTTATCTCAACAACATCAACAACAACAACGTCCAGCTAGTGCAGAATATTCTTCTCGTCTTTTTGCTTCATCATTTCCATATCCAATAATTGATCAACATTGTAGTCCACCACCTCAACTTACTCAATTATTTAATTCTTCGGGAGCTGCTACATTTGGTGGAGGTGGGGGAGGAGGAGGACCACCTTCCTTTGGAGGAGGAGGACCGCATTTTGGAAGTGGAGGAATTAATCCTTTTGGAAGCGGTCAATTTCCTGGTGGAATGGGAGGAAATCAATACAACAATCAACAGCAACATCTTGGAGGTCCTCATCATCTTAACAACAATTTTGGACCGCCTATACCTCCATATGTTCCAAATATGCCTTTTACACCACCTTCACATCAACAACAATTTTATCCTCCGTTTGGTGTGCCGACGGTTGGAGGAGGACCAGGGGGTCCAGGATTTGGAGGAGGAATGGGAGGTGCTGCTAGTGGTGGAGGTGGAAGTTTAACTTCAAACAATTCTTCTGCTCTTTTACAAAAAATGTTTGCTGAAGCAAAACGTAATGAATTTATGCAATCTCAATCTGGTGGAAGAGCTATGATGGTAAGAAGGAAAAAATTTTTTTCTTGAGGCAAAACGGGAAAATATAATTTTGGCACTAGTATAGGGCATGGGTCCAATCAACTTTTATGCATCCCAAGATCGTATAAGCGTCCCACCAGAGTTAAGTGTTTCGAAAATTAGTCTGAGCTCATTGAATGTATCTCAATCCGCTGGAAGGGCTTATGGGAAGCTTATAGAGAGTCCGAGACCGAAAATTTTCCAAGACCAAGACTACACCTCAAGACTTAAGACTACATCCCAAAACCAAGACCGAAAAAATCCCAAGAAAAGTCTTACAAGGAACCATATCGAACTGTCAGGAAAAATTTTCAAATAAAAATTATACCATCGTGTAGAGCATTGAAAAAAACTTCATACGTATTTTTTCTTTTTTGGCCCTAACCCCCATTTCGAAAAGTTATAGGGCTTCAAAGTTTTCAAATTTTGGAGTGGTTGAGTCGCCCACATAAAGAAAATTTTTCTTTTATTAAGGAGAAAAATAAGACTCCCATCTTCCTTTTCTCCTTTCCTTTTCTTTTCCCATGTTTGTTAAAGAAAGAGAAAAGGAGGAGAGAGAAAAGAAAAGGAAAAGGCTACTCGTGCCCGCTCAAAGGATAGATGAATCAAAGGATAGATACGGCTAAAATCGATCAAAGGATAGACGCGGCCAAAAGCTGCTAAAGGATAGATAAGGCAAAAAACGATTAAAGGATAGATGCATCAAAGGATAGATGCGCCAAAGGATAGATAGGGGTAAAATCCATTAAAGTATAGACACGTCTAAAATTGGGTAAAACATAGATAAAGTTTGGAGTCCAGTTGAGTACCAACTGTTGAGTGCCTGGTCTTTGTTTGTTTTTTTCTGATCTTTGTTCTGATTTCATGTTTCTGTTCTGATTTTTATTTTAGTATATTCGCGGAAAAAAGTTTTTGCCGCTGCGGAGGAAGCCGGGCATGTCGAGCGGAACGACGGCCGCTGCTTCGCTACGGTCGCCGCGAGCGAGCGAGCACGACCGCAGCGAAGCACGGCCATCGTGTAACGAAGACCATGCCCGGCCTACCCTCCGTAGCAGCACAAAAACCGTTTTTCCAGCGAAGATTCAGATTTTTAAACATTTTTGTCCAGACTCAAACGACCTATTCAGCTGTCTATCCTTTGATTGCTTTTGGCCGTATCTATCCTTTAGCGCATCTATCCTTTGATGCATCTATCCTTTGATAGTTTTTGGTCGTATCTATCCTTTAGTGCATCTATCTTTTAATTCATCTATCCTTTGTAGGGGAGCCAGGCTACTCTGTCGTCTCCTCTTTCGTTTTTAATCCGCAATGGAAGAAAGGCAGAGTAGCCTTTTCCTTTCTTTTCTCATTCCTCCTTTTCTCTTTCTTTAACAGACATGTGAAAAGAAAAGGAAAGGAAAAATTGAGAAGAGGAGTCTCATTTCTCTCCTTGGGAAGCAAATAATAAGAAAAGTGAGGGCGACTCAACCGCTCCAAAATTCGAAAACTTTGAAGCCCTATAACTTTTCGAAATTGGGGTTAGGGCCAAAAAAGAAAAAATACGTATGAAGTTTTTTTCAATGCTCTACACGATGGTATAATTTTTATTTGAAAATTTTTCCTGACAGTTCGATATGGTTCCTTGTTAGAATCAAGACTCAAGACCACGAGTCTTGGAATGGCATGCATGTCCTAAACTAGAGCTATAATTTTTGTTTTTTTCACAGATTGGTGGTCCATCTCAACATCATCTCAATAACAATTTTGCTCCCCAATTACCTCCGTTTGCTCCAACAATGCCGTTTACACCACCAACACATCATCAACAACCATTTTATCCTCCATTCGGGGTTTCTGGGGGCGGCGGAGGACTTGGAGGAGGACCAGGATTAAATAATCCAAATATTCCTCCATATCATCCAAATCGTCAACAATCACCTTATCATTTAATGAATTTTCCTCCACCACTTGTAAATACTCAACAGCAGCAACCGCAACAACAACAAAAAACGGTAACAACAACAACACATCATCAAAATTTGCTCAATTCACCTGCCTTTATGCCAACATCGGTAAAATTAATAATATTCAAAATTGGTTTTAGCTATCAGGCTTGACTAGCGAATTTTGAACTTGACATTATTAAAATGTACTGTCTTGTTTCTGGGTCCGGGAAAAATTGAAGTCTTGATCCACGCTCAAATTTTATGAATATTAGAGAAAAGCGTGCCGAGAATGGCTTAGGACAAAGGGGGTAGCGAATGGCATGCTTGTTCCCAGACCTTGCAAAGAGAAGGAGAGAGGGGTATAATGTACTTCTCCAGAACTTTCAAGAGAATGAGGGCCCTAATTTATGATAAAAATTTTTTTCTAAAGGTAATTCGACAAATGTCAAAAATGCCTGGAGGTGGTAGTTCTGTTAATAGCGGTGGAGATTCAGCTAGTGGAGTAGGCGGAGGTGTTGCTGTAACTGTTGGAGGAGGTGGAGGAGGAGGAACAAGCAGCAATATTTTTGCTGCTTCTGGAGGTAGTGGGGGTGGTGGTTTAACTTCAAACAATTCTTCTGCTCTTTTACAAAAAATGTTTGCTGAAGCAAAACGTAATGAATTGATACAATCTCAATCATCATCTGGAAGAGCTATTTTGGTAAGTTTAAAGAAAAAAAAATTTTTTTGATGAGAGAGGATGGAATAATTCGGGTTTACGATTATATAGTTTATCAACAAGAATCTGATATTTTAAAATATAAAATGCCCAAAATTTTTGGGGGTAAAAAAATTTTTTTAAAGGGAGGTTTAGGATTATTGATGACGGGTATACTGGTCCGATATCCCCGACTTTTGGTTATTGCGGTTTTAAATCCCCGACTTTTCGGTTCAGATCTGGTTAACCGTCCGCCAACAATACTTATATAAATCTGCTAGTTTGGGGTGTTCCCTGACGCGGGAGAGGAGGGAGTCTCAAATTCCTCGACTTTCGGGGACGGAGCACAACTCTATAGGCAAGTCTCTTAATTTTCTAACAAAATTTTTTAAATTATTTTTACAAAAATTTTTTTTTCTTAATATAAAGGGACGTGATCCATATTTGGATGTTGGAATTTTGACAACAACAACAGGTCAAGAAGCTCAAGGTAGTATTAATATTACGACGACGACGACAACAAACCCATCATAAACATTAAATATATTTTAATTATTATTTTATTTTTTTTCTTCTTCTTGCTTTTATTATTATTATTTAATTATTTTTTTTGTTTTTTCTCCCTTTTAAAAAATCTTATTTAAAAAAATTTTTGATGAGAAAATTTGAAGTCGTCAAAAAAATTTATTATTAAAATTGTGATTGTCCACATACGGGACACGCCCCCAAATAGGCGCGCGGCAAAGTAGGCGCGCAAGGCTTTTATCCCCCTCTCATCTTCAAAACTTGCTGGAAAATTTCTGGACTAAATTTTGAAAAATTCGGAAATCTTGTAGCTTGACTTTGCGCCTACTTGGCCGCGCGCTATTTGGGCCGAACCCTCTCCACATATTTTACTGGCTTTTTTCTCTCTATTATTATTATATTGTTTTTGTGTGTTTTAAAAAATGAAAAATTTTATTATTTCCTTCATCACCCCTCATTTTCAATCCCCCTCAACTTCAATAAACACCTCTCTCTCTTCTAGGGATGGCGGATCCTGGGAAACCTCTGGATATCCATAGCTTTTTTCTTTTGATCTGAAAATTTTGGGATATCCCGGGCATTTTTCGGATCCTGGGATATCTCCGGACAATACGTGGGCGAAACATGTTTTCGTTTGGTTAACGAGAAATAATATTTTAAAAATCTCGTTTCGGTTGATCCGAAAAAAGTTTTTTTTTGAGTTTCGCCCATATCTCCTCTGTTACAGATCCGTCAACCTTTTATTATTTATACTTCTTTCTCGTCCTCCTATTATTATTTTTTTTTTGTTCACATTTGAAAATATATTCTAGTAAAGTACCGTTAAAATAGATTTTAGAAATTTTTTCTTTTATATTAAAAATTTTGATTTTTGGGTAAAAAAATTGGAGAAAAATATAAAAAAAAATTTTTTTTTTGTTGCACATATTTTAAAATAATATTGAAATAAAAATATTTCACATTTGTAGATTCAGAATTAAAAAAATATTTTTGACAAGAATATTGGGGGAAATTAAAAGAATTTTTCAAAATTTTTTAATTATTTATTTCGCTACTATCCCCTCCAAGACTGTCAATATCAGCATTTAATGTTGAGGGGCTTTGTGCTGCCAATTCTGAAGATCCTGTATTCCGTCGAGATCGCATGCTTCCAGTACCACTGATTGATCGGGCATAATCAGAAATCTAAATTGTGTGTTATTCTGATTTTTAAGTTGAAGGTTCTGATTTGTTCTGGTTTTTAAAACTGATCTAAAGTTCTGATTTGTTCTGATTTCTAAAATTCTGATCTAAAATTCTGATATTAAATTCTTAAATTCTGACTTGTTCTGATTTTAAAATTCTGATTTTTAAAAAAATTCTGATTTGTTCTGATTTATAAAATTCTGATATAAAATTCTGATTTTTGTTCTCAATTTCCTGTTTCTCCTTAGTTCATAACCTACTTTAACATTTCCTCCACCGGGTACATGAGTTATATTGTCGAGTGAACCAACTTTAGAGTTTGCCTTTACTTTTACAGGTTCATTAAATATCTATCAAAAAAGATTAAATTAAAATTCCCTTTTGTTTAAATCAAATACTTTATTTTGCCCTCCCCCAGGTTGATGTCCAGCATTAATAAGTGACCCAACTTTTGCTTCAGCCTTCCAAACTAATTTTTCCGTTGGAATCTTTTTAATAAAAAATTATTATTATTAATTTCCTCTCTAAATTCTGATTTATTTTGATTTTAAAATTATGATTTTCAAAGATTCTGATCCGAAATTCTGGTATATTATGATTTCTGATTCTGGAAAATTCTGATTTTTAAAAATTCTGATCCGAAATTCTGGTCCATTCTGATTTCTGATTCTGAAAAATTCTGATTTAAAAAATTCTGATTTATTCTGGTTTTAAAATTCTGATTTTAAAAAATTCTGATTGATTCTGATTTTGAAAAATTCTGATACGAAATTCTGATCCTTTCTGATTCTGAAAAATTCTGATTTAAAAAATTCTGATTTTAAAAAATTCTGATTGATTCTGATTTTGAAAAATTCTGATACGAAATTCTGGTCCTTTCTGATTCTGAAAAATTCTGATTTAAAAAAATTCTGGTTTTAAAATTCTGGTTTATTAAAATTCTGATTTGTTCTGATTTTTAAAAATTCTGATTTTAAATTTATTAAACTCACCCTTTTTTCACTCTTCGGAATTATTATCTCCGATTTAGCATCAACTCTAGGCCTCGCAGTCTCTCGAAAATTCAATTTCCTCTGCAAAATGCGAACATTCCCTCCTAAGGGTGTATGGTCAGCATTAACCAGAGAACCAACTTTTGGGGATGCAACGACTTTTAGAGGTTCATGGAAGATTTTAACTTCGCTGGGAGTCGGGGAATGGTCCGTTATTGAATTTACTTTGCTAAAAAATTGGTAAAATTTTTCAGAAAAATTCTTGTTTTTACCTCTTTATGTGGGCATACCGCCTATTTATTATCCTTGGGGGCATACTCGGAGCGCGATTAATAGCAACACCGTTGGAAGCATTTCCAGTACCATTTTGCTTAGTTAAGGTTGAACTCCCTTAAAGATATATATTTTTAGTTAAAAAATTAATTTAAGAAAATCAGAATTTTTTTCAGAATCAGGGCTGTGCGGGGACGCGCGTGGAAAGCCTTCGGCTGTAAAAGGACGCTAAATTTGTTTTTTGCTTTGCGTTTTGGGGCCGCCAGCTCACTTTTTATTTTGCGTTTGAGGCCTTCGGCCCCAAAACCGATTACAAGGATACTGTGCCTTTAGGCGGCGTGGTTGCGGGGCGTTTGGGGACCTTGCGTCCAATGAACTTTTATGCGTCCAATCAAAAGAAAATGGATTTTTCTTGGCATTACAAAATAGAAGTAGGGTTCCAAAACATTTCTTCATGTTCTGGACCTACGCCTATTGGGTCTGGGACCGTTCCTTACCCCATTTCTCAAAATTTCTGAAGGTTATAATCGTTTTTCTGAGATTTTTAAAAATTGACTATAACTTTCAGAAATTTTGAGGGACCGGGTAAGGAACGGTCCCAGACTCAGTGGACGTAGATCCGACCATGAAGAAATGTTTTCGAACCATACCCCAACCTTGCAACACCAAGAAAAATAGAATTTTTTGTTTGATTGGACGCATAAAAGTTCATTGGACGCATAAACTAGACTAGACGCATAAACTAGAATATTTAATTTTAAAATTTTTAAAAAATTATAAATCAATATTTAATATACACGATTCAAAAAAGACGGCAATTTAAAAGACTGCTTTCCACATCCCCACTTCCCTTCTCCCCATCCCTTGCCTTCTCCCCATCCCTTGCCTTCTCCCCATCCCTTGCCTTCTCCCCATCCCTTCCCTTCTCCCCATCCCATCCCTTCCCTTCCCTCCTCCCCTCTCCATCCCCTTCCCTTCTCCCCTCATTCCCTTCCTTCCCCCTCCTCCCCATCCCCTCCCCTCCTGCCCACCCCATCCTCCCCATCCTATCCCATCCCATCCTCCCCATCCCATTCTCCCCATCCCATTCACCTCCCCTCATTCCCTTCATCATTATTTAGCCCCTCCATCATTTATTAATTTTTTAATTTAATTTTATTTTTTATTAAAAATGAATATTTTTTATTTAATTTTAATTTTAAATTCTCTCCAATATATTGGTGGGATGAGACGCTCAAGTAGTTTTTTTGATTTGTTAAACTTTATAATTGCAAAGCATATAGCTATTTAATTCATAAGGCTGTGCAGTAGGCGGCGTGGTGTAATGGACATCTGTCTGGTCTACTGAAGATGCTGGTTCGCTCCCAGCCGCCGAACAACCTCTTGCACTAGCTAAAGAAGAGAAATAGCTATAGCCAAGCTGCTTTACTGGTAGCACCGGAAGGTTCAGCGAACTGCTGAACGCATGACGATCCATCCTATAGGCCCTGGGTGTAGAAAGGAATTCTGCGAAAGAAGGCGATGATTAAGCTACCACGCAGAGGAGAGAAAAAGCGGGAAGAGGGCAGATAAGAAGACTAGGGACAGTCTTCCCTGGGGATGGAGGATTCCTAAGATAATTCCTAAGGCTGTGCAGTAGGCAGGGTATAATGGATAACAAATCAGTCAGGTCTAATGGGGACCTGACTGATTCGATTCTAAGATCGAGGTAGGTCGGTCTGACTCGAAAACGGGATTCTAAAATCGAGGTAGGGGTTTCTATTACCCGAGACCTGGTTAAGCTACCCCGCAGGGGTTGAGAAAAAGCGGGAAGAGGACAGATAAGAACCTGGTAAATTTACCAGGTTCTCCTTCCTTTATTAGAATACGGCCCCTGAAGATGCTGGATCGCTCCCAGCCGCCGAATAGACTTTTGCACTCGCTAAAGGATAGAAATAGCTATAGCCCCAGCTGCTTTATAATAATAATTAGGGTTGCCAGTCCGGTCCGGTCCGAAAGATCGAGTCGGTCATCGAATTTTGGCCCGAAAAAGACTCCGTTCTGGCCGGCCCGATAAAAATGACTCGAACGCCGGTCCGACTCGAAAACGGCAACCCTAATAATAATACATATATTTTTAAAGGAGGAAGAGGAGTTGTTGATCACCGTGTAGCAAATAGACAGAATTGCCCTCCGCCTCCACCGCCCGGTCAATCAACTACACCATTCTCAGAATTAAACTTTTCGCTAGTCGAATTGTCATTCATGATTGGAATGTTTAAACAAATAGATATTGAAACATTGGATATGGGAATGTTAGATATTCTCAATGGATATAAAATAGCAAAGTTAGATACTTTGAGAATTCAAGAAGAAACTGATCAATTTAAGTTGATAAATAGAATGTTTGATAAAATTGAAAAGGTAACTTAAGTAGCTTAACAAAAGTCCAAAGGGCTAAACCTTTGGAATTGGGATGGATCGATGCCAAAGGGGTTTTGGGTTGAGAGATTAATTGGTGAGGCGATCCACAGTCTTGCCAGCCCTGGGATTCGCGGTGGCTTTGGAAAGGCCTGGAAATATTAATGTGGTTGATGAACAGGTAGGGGCATCCTTCAGAGTGCCGGCTGGGGGATTTGGAGATTGAGTGGGGTTTTAAAAAATTTTTTGCGAAACGGGATCCCGCGGGATAAATCCCGCGGGATCCCGTCCCGCAAAACGAAAAAAATGCGGGATTGCGGGAGCGGTATCCCGCAAAATCACGCGCGGGATCCCGTCCCGCGCCGACCTCTAATATTTGAAATAATAAATTAAATGAGTTTGTCAATGGAAAGTTAAGTAAAAGGAGTGAAATGAGGATTTGGGAAGCATCGGGAATTTGGGGTTTTATCGGATGAACGCATTTGAACTTGTTCATATGTTGTTCATCCTTTGGTTATGTGAAAAGTCGGGGTCGGGACTTGGATAAATTTATGAGTCTCGAGTCCGGGGCTAACAGGCGATGTTTTGTCAGGACACCGTTTCCTAGTAACATGTTCAGAAACTGTGTGGTCCCTGCTCCAAAAATTATTTTAAATCATATGATTCAAGATTTTTAAAATTTATAAACAAAAAGGTTATCAACTTTTATGACAATTTATTGGATAAATTCCAACAAATAATAGCTTTTATAAAACATATAGAACAAAATGAACGAAATATTTTTATTTCTTGGCATTTATTTGGTTTTGTTAGAAATTTGATTCGTTCTTTTGTTTCGCAAAGCGGTCATTATAAAAGAATATTTCCTCAAAATATGTAGGTATTTTTTATTTAATTTACTTAAATTAAAATATCCGAATTCCAACATATATAGGTAGGGTTTCACAGGAAGTTCCGGTTCCGGGAAGCCGGCGTTTTTTGGTTACGGTTCCGGGAACCGGAACTCAAATTGGATTTGGTTCCGGAAAGTTTCGGCATTTTTTGGTTCCAGTCCCGTTCCGGTTCCGGGAACAGGGACTCTAATAAGATCCGGTTCCAGCATCCGGTTAAAATTTCGATTTCGGTGAAACAAGCACTATTAGGTAGGGTTGTCGGTTCTGGACCGAACCGAAGAAAGGATTTTTCGGTTCGGGTTTTTTGTTCGGTTTCGGATATCCAAAGAATTTCCAGGAACCGACAACCCTGTTATATAAGTACGACATGTAATATGGAGCACTAACACTCCCTGAAATACGAGCTGGGTTTCTGTGAATCTACATAAATAATGAAACCCCCCTTTCCGTGGCGCTGCCTCCCCGAAAAGTTATCCTCTTAGCCCATCTCTCCCGTCGGGGAACAACCCCTACCTGTGACGCTTTTAAGAAATTTACTTTTTTTATTTCAAAAAATTTTTAGCCAACTTTCAATTTTGCTTTATATAGAGGCTTTTGATATTTTTGAAGTAAAGTCAAATATATTTATGGAAAAACTAGAAGAATTAGATATTTATAGTAATGATTTTGTTGTTGAATTTACTCACAATAATTGTGTATATTGTAAGAATTATTAAATTATATTAATTTAATCATTCCCGCTAATTCCCAGTATTTTCCTCGGCTTTTGGGCCGAGGAGGGAATTATTATAAAAATATATGTATATCATTCGAGTCACTTGATATAACCCCCTATGTGGACTCCTCATCAGAGGTAATCGGAAATTCAGAAGGTGCCAGAAATCGGAACTTGGAAATCGGAACTTGGAAATCGGAAGTCGGAACTTGGAAGTCAGCCTAAATTTTCGGAACGCGGAACTTGGAAATCAGCCTAAATTTTCGGAACGCGGAACTTGGAAATCAGCCTAAATTTTCGGAACGCGGAACTTGGAAATCAGCCTAAATTTTCGGAAATCAGTCTAAATTTTCGGAAATCGGAACTCGGAATTAAGCTTCAAAAATTATGGAAATCGGAAATTTTTCCAAAACTTCGGAAATCGGAAGGAAAAAAACGTTGGAAATCGGAATTCTGATTCTCCTCTGCTCCTTTTGTTCCACTGTTCAATTTAAGTTCAAAACTTTTTCAAATTCAAGGAAAATTTGATAAAATTATAATTAAATTTTAAATTAAAGCACGCAGCCAAATGTTAAAGCCTTTGAGAGCAGCCGAACGTGAAAATGATATTATTTACCCAGCTAATTTTAGAGTTTTAACTGACACTTTTAATGTTATTCAACCATTTTTGCTTATAATTTTTTATTATCCTATACGTAAATTTTTTTTTAATCTGAAAATTTTTTAAATTTAATTTTTAAAGTTCCAAGTGGACAAACAGAATTAACAATACCAGAATGCTATGAAATTATAAATAAAAGCTGTAATATTTTTAAAAATTAATTCTCCCCTCTTCCTTTATTTTAAATCTTAAATTTTTGTTTAGCTTAGAAATTAACGAATTTTTTCAAATATTTGAAAAGTTTATTTAGCAAGTAGGGTTCTTCGGTTCTGAACCGAACCGAAGAACCGAGGATTTTCAGTTCGGTTTCAGATATCCAAAGAATTCCCAGGAACCGACAACCCTGTTAGCAAGGATTAGGAATGCGTTATTAATGCTAATAATCTACTAAACTAAAAATCTAATAATTTTTATTTGACAATCTTTTATAATTAAAGAACGGACATGAGTTAAATTTGATCGATTCAATCCCTTTATATCTGTTTAATACCCACTAATCCCCATATAGTATCTCCTTAATCAACCAGAAGTGGGTCGAAACAGCCAGAGGTGTCGGAAATAGGAAGAGCCGGAAATCGGTACTGGCTCAAAAGTCGGAACTCGGAAATCAAAATTTTTTTCGGAAATCGAAAGGAAAAAACGCCGGAAATCACAAGTCGGACATCGGAAATCCGACCCACCTCTGCTGTTTACCGAAGAATCTTGTGAAACCGACAACCCTATTTGATCGAGATTTCGAAAAATATCGATCTCGTCGGACAAGATTTTGTAGGATTTAATTAGGAATTGGGCGCTCCGACTCGGGCACAGTGATCCATTTGCACAGTAAGTCAATTGCACAGAGGGCATCTACACGGCTACCCTACAAAACATATTTTTTTAAAACAGCAAACGCTCAAAACATCTAGACGACTAAAAAGGCTCAAAATATATTCGCTCAAAACATCAAACGCTCAAAATATCTAGACGGCTAAAAAGGCTCAAAATATCAAAATATTTTTTGATTAAAAGGGACAGTTGAGTCCAATATTTCTTCCTTGTATCAGGGGTGAATAATGTAGTATCTCAGGACCAATTTTGCATGAACTCGACGTGTTGAGAAAGGGCTCGACGAGCTGAGTTGAATGACACCAAAATCAGCTCGATTGGATGATTGTGAACAAAGTTATGACCAACTGAATCTTCGCTGGAAAAACTGTTTTTGTGCTGCTACGGAGGGTAGGCCGGGCATGGTCTTCGCTACACGATGGCTTCGCTACACGACGGTCTTCGCTACACGACGGTCGTGCTCGCTTCGCTCGCGGCGACCGTAGCGAAGCGGCGGCCGTCGTTCCGCTCGACATGCCCGGCTTCCTCCGCAGCGGCAAAATTTTTTTCCGCGGACTCAACTGTCCCCTTTAAATGAAAAATATATTTTGATATTTTGAGCGTTTGATGTTTTGAGCGAATATATTTTGAGCCTTTTTAGTCGTCTAGATGTTTTGAGCGTTTTTACCCGTCTAGATATTTTTAGCGTTTTTAGTCGTCTAGATATTTTAAGCGTTTGATGTTTTGAGCGGGCACGATCTACACAGTAGACAATTGCACAGTAATTTGTGGTTAAGCGGATTCGTGTTAGATTTTACTTATTGTTATAAGGGAATAAAATGTTATTAATTATTAGAGATTGGACCGAACGATTTTTTTCGATATTTTTGACACCGAAAAAATATTATCGAAAATATCGACTGAGAAAATTTTGACTTTTTCGATATTTTTCGGTATTCGTTATTTATCGAAAACTATCGACCGACCTCTTCAGCGATCTCTACCTTTTCCAAAAATATGATTTCTGAGAAAAATCTTTAAAATACAAAAAGAATCAAACGAACAAATAATTAACTGAACATAATAATTGCCCCGAGTATTAACAACATTTTTTAAACAGGAAAGATTTTTTTGGATCCTCCTTTTAAAAAATCTGATTTCTGATGCACTGTACTTATTTAATAAAATCTAAAAAATGTGATTGGACTTATGTATAAAATTCCTGTGGACTCATACAAAACGCAGTCTCGCCCTTGGCGTCTTCAGTAAAGTGCCTGTCCCGTAAGAAATTTTTTAAAAATGTGAAAAGGTGTTTATCCGATAGAGCAGACTCAGAACTATAAGGCGGTACCTAACCAAAAATTCTCAAATGCGGAGATCCTTTAGAACATACTCTAACAGATGATTCGCAATAAAAATAAAAAATAATTTCTAAAAACTTAATTTTAAAATCAAAAAAATCCAAATTAAAAAAGCGACACTAATTATGACCCGACCTAATGATAATTAATAACATTTTATTCCCTTATAACAATAAGTAAAATCTAACACGAATCCACTTAACCACAAATTACTGTGCAATTGTCTACTGTGCAGATGCCCTCTGTGCAAAAGTCTTACTGTGCAAATGGATCACTGTGCCCGAGTCGTGTCACCAGGAAGGGGGAAGAGGACAGAATAATATACCGTAAAATTTTAATTAAAGGGACTATTGAAAATGGTACTAGAGAGGTCACTCCATTTTATGTTTTTTATTATAATATTGAGGCAAATATTCAAAATAAACTTCAACAAGGAATTGTTAATCCCTTTTTAATTGCTGAGATTAGAGAAGAAAATAAAAAACCAGAATCAAGAGAATATGAAGAGGATACTACATTTTTAAAAGCTGAAGAGGGTAAAGATGTTCCTCCACAATTACGTGACGGAATTATGAAAAAAGTAAATTAAAATAAAATATAAAATGGTCTAGAGGGAAATTCGAGAACTAAGCGGACTTAGATTAATAAGGCGGATAAAGGGCAGGTTGCAAAGTGTAATCAGTGAGAAACCGGCGTGAACCCCTCCTATAGAAAAGATGTTATAATCCGAAGGGAAAAAAAAAAGAGAAATCGCCTTCAGTCGGCCTGGACTGTGAATCGAATTAAGCTAGTTGACGATCATTCCAACTAAGCTCTATTTCATCTTTGTGTTCGATCAGCCTAGTGCTAGATCAAGCAGTATACCGAATAGAGGTCGGCAAAATCGTGTTTGCAGGATCCAGCATCTGGGATTTTTTAAAAATCTTTGCGGGATGGGATCCCGCGGGATAAATCCTGCACTCCCGCAAAATCCCGCAAATGGAAAAAAGTGCGGGATTACGGGACGGGATCCCGCGCCCACCTTTAATACCAAACCATTAACCAGCTACTTAGCTTTAGCATCTCTGGGAATAATGTATACATCTTCCACCTCCAATTACTCCTCCCTAAATAGCCAGAGCTCCTATTTAACTATAATAAGAGCGAGGTAAAAGTTTAATCCCTGGAAGGCTTCGATCCTACGACCTCCTGGTATCGTTAGGCGCTTTCGCTCCCCGAGTACAAGTGCTCTACCAACTGAGCTGCTTTACTGTATTTAAAATAACTTTATACTTTTGGAACATCTACAATTTATTATTTTGGCCGTGCAATTTTACCACTAATTTTACCACTAAATATAAATAAAATTTTTTAATTTCTAAAAAAATTTTTTTTCTAAAGATTATTAAAGAATGTAGAGCAATTATTAAAGGGAATAAAGGACAAAAACAAACTAAAGAAAAATATGTACATAAAGGAAGTGGAAGCGGACAAGGAGGAAGTGATTTATCAACGGGTTTTTAGGGGGCTGGTCTTTAACTAACGGGGATTTTATTTATTATCAAAGAAGAAGTAAATTTTCAAACATTTTTTTAAAGAAACAAAAGTATTTATTAGGGATAGTAATATTTTATTTAATTTTCCCTTTTCTTGAATTTTTCTTCATTTTGTGAAAAAAATTTTTTTATGTAGTTTACTAATCTACTGTTATGTTATTTAATGGGGCTGTGAATTATATAGAAATATTTTTTCCTGTATTACTTACAACATGTATTTTGTGTACGCTTTAGATCCTAAGCAACACAGGAAAAAATATTTATTGGAATCGGAAATTCTGATTTGTAATTTTTATTTGTATTTTCTGATTTGTAAATTCTGATAAATTACCGAAATCAGAAAAGTATCCTTAGAATTTACAAATCAGAATATTCATATACATATCGGAAATTTATAAATTACAATTTGTAAATTCTGATTTGTAACATTTAATTTCTTCTTCTGGTTTGTAATTTTTCTGATAATTGTAATTTTAATATCAGAATTAAAAATTACAATTTGTAATTCTGATTTTTAATTATAATTTTAATATCAGAATTAAAAATTACAATTTGTAATTCTGATTTTTAATTATAATTTTAATATCAGAATTAAAAATTACAATTTGTAATTCTGATTTTTAATTATAATTTTAATATCAGAATTAAAAATTACAATTTGTAATTCTGATTTTTAATTATAATTTTAATATCAGAATTAAAAATTACAATTTGTAATTCTGATTTTTAATTATAATTTTAATATCAGAATTAAAAATTACAATTTGTAATTCTGATTTTTAATTATAATTTTAATATCAGAATTAAAAATTACAATTTGTAATTCTGATTTTTAATTATAATTTTAATATCAGAATTAAAAATTACAATTTGTAATTCTGATTTTTAATTATAATTTTAATATCAGAATTAAAAATTACAATTTGTAATTCTGATTTTTAATTATAATTTTAATATCAGAATTAAAAATTACAATTTGTAATTCTGATTTTTAATTGTAATTTTTAATTGTTTGAAATTTATTGGTTTTTCTGATTTAGAAATTACAAATTATAAATTCTGATTTGCATTTTTAATTGTAATTTTTAACTGTTTCTTTTTACAACTTTAAATAAAATGACTCACTATTTCGACTTATATCTTTATTATTATTTTGTTGAATTAATTTTCCATTTTGAGAAGGATTATGTCTAGTATTTGGTATGGTAGAATTATTATTGTTGTTATTAAAAGGTTGGGAACGTGGAATTGGTTTGGCCGAGCTGCTTCGCATTTTTGAAGTATTCGAGTGGATGGTTTTGCTTGAAAAAAAATTTTCTTCAGAGAAAAAATTTTTTTTTGAAAATTTTTTTGGAAATCGTAAAAATTAAAAAAAATTTTTTTTCATATTTTTTTCGAAATTTTTTTTCAAAAAATTTGTTTTTCTCAAAAAATTTTTTTTCACAAAAAAAATTTTTTTTCAATAAAAAAAGGGGAGAATTTCAATAAATTGAAATTATAGTTAAATTCCCATGGTTACTCCAAAAATAAATTTTTTTTAAAACATTTTTCAAGTTTCCATAATTTTTCAACTTTTATTGATTTTTATTAAAAAATTTTTTTAATTTTATTTTTGTTAAAAAATAAATAGAGGAGTGTTCGCGACAATTTCTGTCCTCAATCACTTGCCCAAAAAATAATCTAAGGGAGAGGAACATATTTACTCTTTAGTGGTGGAGTGAGGAAAAATAAAAATATACGAGAGCAAAAACTAATAAATAAAAAAAATTGGTAGAACAAATAATATTGAAAAAATAAAATTAAAAAAAATTTATGAACGATTAAAAAAATAATTTGTAGATAAAATATTGTATAGTAGTTGTTGCGGTTGGGGGGGGGGGGGAGGGGTTGTTTGGTTATGAAATATTCCTATTGACCAGAATTCTGATTTTGTAATTGTAATTAATTATAAAAAATAAGAATTCATATAATTCTGATTTGTTTTTCTGGTTTTTAATTCTGATTTTTAATTCTGATTTGTAAATTCTGTTTGGTAAATTCTGATTTTTTATTCTGATTTCAAATTCTGGTTTTTAATTTTGATTTTTCAATTCTGATTTTAAATTCTGATCTGTAAATTCTGGTTGGGAAATTCTGATTTTTATCCGATTTGTAAAATTCTGATTTCAAATTTTAGTTTGTAAATTCTGTTTTCTAATTCTGATTTCCAATTCTGATTTTTAAATTCTGTTTTTTAATTCTGATTTCAAATTCTGATTTCTTAATTCTTTTTTTTAATTCTGTTTTTTAATTCTGATTTCATAATTCTGATTTTTAATTCTGATTTGTAAATTCTGATTTTTGCTTCTGATTTGTAAATTCTGGTTTTTAATTCTGATTTGTAAATTCTGATTTTTAATTCTGATTTGTAAATTCTGATTTGTAAGTTCTGATTTTTAAATTCTGATTTGTAAATTCTGATTTTTGCTTCTGATTTGTAAATTCTGATTTTTTAATTCTGATTTGTAAATTCTGATTTTTTAATTCTGATTTGTAAATTCCGATTTCTAATTCTTATTTGTAAATTCTGATTTCTAATTCTGGTTTGGAAATTCTGATTTGTAAAATTTGATTTTAAATTCTGATTTTTAATTCTTGTTTGTAAATTCTGATTTTTTAATTCTGATTTTTTAATTTTTAAATTTTAATTTGTAAATTCTGATTTACATTTGTAAACTATCTTAACTCAACCAGAATTAATGACTGAGGTTAGAGTAAAAAAATATAACACAATTTAAAGAGAATTAAATTCATTACAAATAAATGAGACAATTATTAAAAGCATAATAAAATTTACAGGTGGTCAATTATTAAATAAAGACACCCACTTAAGGCTAATTCATACTAAAAGGTTGTCAATAAAAAAAATAAAATGGGGATGTAAATATTTTTTGCATGAAAGTAGAGAGGGAATCGATGGAAAAAAAATTTTTTTTTTACTTTCCAGAAAGGCACAAAAAATGTAAAAATGGCGCAGACTGGCCAAGTCTTTTGCTTCTTCCCCTAAAGGCGTCGGGAAGCGAGCAATATATTTATTTTATAAAATATATGGATGTTTACGTAAATATGTGGATGGACACTTTTTTTTGTTTTTTAAGAGGACCTTTTATTTTTCGATGAAATAAAAGGGGTTCTTGTGATTTACTCAAAATTGGATTTTTTTAATAATAAAATAATAAATCTGGAAAGATTTATAGAGAAGTTGGAAGTTATTTAAAATATTTTTTAATAAAAAAAATATTTTTTAAGCCAATATGTCATGGATTGGCCTGCCTGGTAAGGTTGGCGGATAGTTGGAAATCTTCGGATACCCGGATCCAGAACCGATATCTGAACCAAAATTTCCGGATATCCGGCCTTTTTTCGGATCCGGATATCAGGATCCGCCAATCTTACTGCCTAGAGCTTCGCTGGACGTTCCGGTTCCATTTCCGTTAGGCTGGAAGTTCCGGAATTTTTTGGTTCTGGTTCTGGTTCCGGCCAAATTTGAGGTCTGATGAAGCACTAAGCCTGACGATTTTAAAAACGGAAGGCCTAAGAAAGCGGAAGGCAAAATAAAAAGTACAAGAAGAAACGCGAAAGCCCATCCTACTAAAAATTAGATCCACTAAATATCTACTAAAATTATTACTAAAAATTATAAGAAGAAATTGATTTAAAAAAGATTTATTAGTATTTAAATAAGGAATAGAAATATTTATGATGAGAAAAAGCAAATGAGAAAGCTTCTGGATTGTACTAATTGAAAGCATATATAATAGTATGTTTGTATAGGGGAGAGATAGTTGCGCGCATTTAAGTGCGCGAAAAAAAAAGGATGAAAGAAACGAGGGAATTATTAAAAGAAGAAAAAGAAGCTTAAAAATTAAAGAAAAAGTTGGGGCACTTAAGTTTGTATTTATTAAAACTTGTTTCGCTTTTAAAACTTTTAATTTTTTATGACGGGATGAAAGAGTTCCTTCATTGAGACATTTTATGTTCAGAATTAAAAAGAATCAGAATTCTGGTTGGAATAGAATAAATAAATTTAAAAAATCAGAATTTCAGAATTTTTGTAAAATTAAAAATCAGAATTTACCTGAAAAATCAGAATTTTTAAACCAGAATTTAAATCAGAATTTACCAGACTTACCTAAATTAAACCAGAGTCTTTAAAAAATCAGAATATTAAATCAGAATTTTTAGACCAGAATTTTAAAAATTAGAATAAACCAGAATTTCGAATTAGAATTAAAATCAGAATTTATCAGACTTGAATTAAATCAGAATTTTTTAAATCAGAATTTTAAAAGGTCAGGATAAACCAGAATTTGGAATCAGAATTATTAAATCAGAATTTTAAATCAGAATTTCTGTAAAAATAAACTTTATTCTGTTTAACCAAGTTTAAACTTAAAATTTTAAGTGTGACCTAATATTAAATAATATTTTTTGCTCTTTTGAGATCAATTTTTAAGCAGTATTTTAAAGTTTAGGATGATAATAGGAATAAAAAGAAAAATTTAAAAATTGGCAGAAAAGAGAGAAGAATGCCCTAAGGGATTTGTTTGTCAACTAGGAGATTTTTCTTCCAATTTGGCAGCATTTTTGTTTGTGTCCCCCCTTCCTCATTCTGTTCCACACACAAAACCATTTAAGTTTTATACCCAAATTTTACACCAAAATGAGCACACAAATATATAAATTTTGGATAGATTTTGGACATATAGCTAATGAGCATTTTCTCTCTCGTTTTTTTGTTTGTTTTACTTTTTAAGGAAATTTTTAGGAAAAGAAAAATTATTTCTGTGATATAATATGCTTGTGTATATCTTAACTTATCCCCTCTCAAATTTTCTAATCTCCTACTTATCACAACAGAAGGGGAGAAGAAAGGAATGCCCCTTATATAAACAACCTTATCCCTTCCCTAATTATCCCTTCCCTAATAACTTCCCTAAGCAATCCCTTAATTATTATTTGGATTTGGTATAAGATAGAAGCGTAATAAGAAAGAGATTATATGTGACCTAAGGTATGATAAGCTAGAGAGTGTGTGACTTTGGCTGTGAGAGAAGACAGAAATATCCGTTGTTAGAAGTGATAAAAGTAATAGGCTGCTCTCAGTAATAGGGTGTGGTAAGACAGAGATCTCAGGTCCTAAGGTGTGATAAGATAAGTATCTCAGTTCCCATATGTGTTAACCCCCGCTAGTAGTAGACTGCCGCTATAAGTTCCTCTCCCTTACCGCCAGTCCTAACGGGTAATACAATAATTTTTAAAAAAACTGGCTACCTTTCTCGATACAAATTTGGCATTCGACTTCTATCAGAACATTCACTTGATGTTTTATCCTCGTCATCTTCGTTGTGTTTAATTGAATTTCTGCTTGAATCTTTACTCGAATTATCATTTATTGGTGTTGGAGTCCCCCCATTTTTGCCTCTACTAATTGCTAAAGATGCACGTCTTTGACTTGCGATTCTTAATTCTCGAAAACGTTCTTTGTCTGATTGTTCTTCGGGAACGATAAATGCTGCTAGACCGCTGAAAGTATTGAAGGGGATTTATGAAAGAAATTAAAAATGTAGGGGGAGGGGGGGGGGTATTCTTCATTTTAGCTTTCAGAAATTGTTCTAAGGGATTCCCATTATAGGAGAGGAGATTCTCGAGTAATCCTCTCCTATGTATTCTCTCCGCAAGTAATCCTCTCTATAGTGTCCAAAGCAATAAGTGTATCAGACGGATTAACAGAAGCTCGAACTTGGACTTTTTCCACCCTATTTCAAAACCAGTTTCATCCCTGAAGAGACCCTCCTTTAGGGAAGCTTAATATCGAAGTTTGAAACTGAACTTCGAATGGCCGATTTTAAGATGGTTTTGAGCTATACTAGAATTTCTTTACTTGGATGTGGTAAGATAGAGATTTCAGATAGGGAACTCAGATTCATTTCAGAATGACCTCTTAATTTTTTGAATACCTGAAAGTCTTAGCTACAGAACCCAAAGATGTAATACTCAATCTAGGCAAAGAATGCCGATTCCCTGGAAGATTTGAACCAAAATTAAAAGAGTAGGAAGAGGGTAAAGCATTGTGACTAGCTGTAGATGCACGCCTTCGACTTGCAATAAAAGGAAATGGTTGGGGACGAGGACGAGGCATTTCTGTTTGGGTAGAGGTTGTTGATTGAGTTTGTTGTTGTTGTTCTGTTTCTTTTTCGTTGTTGTTAAGGTTGGTAGATGTCTGTTATTAATTTTTAAATGAGATTTCTAAATTTTACGTTGAATAAAAGCCGACCAATACACATATATTTGGCTAAGTCCAAGGAGTGGGGTTATGAAACCTATGGAGTTAGATCCCGTTAGAGACTATAACGAGAGTCAACTGTCTTTTTATACGAAGGTATTTAAATAAATCTTTTCTGCATTATCAAGTTCAAGCTTAAAACTGGTTTGTAAATATAAGGTCAATTATGTTCCCTCCTTAGCCTAGTTGATGGACATAACGAAAACTACTAGGCAATCCTTAATTTATCATAAAAATTACATCGTCTTCTTGTTGTTGTAATTCTTCCACCTTCTCTTCTTCTTCAACCTTTGGAGAATTTATTTTGGGTTGATTAGCTTCTCTAGAAGAATATTCAAAAATTTGAGGTATTGCTGGAGTAACTCTAATAATTGGTGGAGATGCGGGCAATAAAGAATTGGAAGGAGTAAATGGAGGTCTAAAAATGGGGAAAAATTTATGGAAAAATAAAATTATGAAAAAAAGCTTTTTAAAAAATGGAATTTAAAATGAATTTTTAAAAATGGGTATTTTTCTATTTTTATTTTTTTTTGTTACCAAAAAATTTTATTTCACGCTTGTATGGTTAGGTTGCGAAAAATAAGCTTTAATATTGTAGCTATTTTTAAGTTTAAGCTTAAGTTTAATTTTTTTAAGTTTGTGCTTAAAACTTGATTATTAAAGTTCAAACTTGAATTTTATGTTTATTCTTAACTTTTAAAACTTGTTTTCAAGCTTGAACTTAAGACATAATTTAAGATCAAGTTTTAAACTATTTTTAAGCTTATGCTTAAAACTTGCTTTTTAAGTTTATACTTAAAACTTGATTTTAAGAATAATTCGAATTTATTTTTAAGTTTAAGCTTAAAAACTTAATTTTTTTTTAAGTTAGTGTATATCTAATATGAATGGGGGGGTATACCAGGAATTAGGGATAGGGTTATTGGAGGGCTATACCAGGGGTATAGAAAATAGTAGAAATACACAATAAAAGCAAGGAAAAAATTTTTTAAAATTAGCCAGATTGTAGAAATTAAAATAAAAATGTAAATTTGTGGAAGTGCCATAGCCAAAAGGAGACGAAAAAAATAAAAACCACACGTGAATTGAAGCGAAACTTTTTTAAAAAGAAGGAAATAAATATTTTGGCTCTTTAGGGAAAGTAAAGAAAATTTTTGTTTCATTCCGTTTATAACTAAAATTAGGTTACCTAAATTAAACTAAATGAGTATTTAAATTTGGGAATTTTTAAGAATTTTAAATTTAGTTTTTGGTCTTTTTCTATGACAAAAAGGAGGCTAAAACAGAGGTTTAAAAGATTTGAGGGTTTAAAAAATTAACAAAAAATAGGCTTCAAAAATAGGCTTATTGGAACAGCCTTCTTTGCTTTAAGCGGTCTTTAGGCCAAAATTTTATATTTAAAATAGCATGATCTTCATCTTAGTCTTAACTTGCAGAAATTCAATTCTCTATCGAATGGGACCAAGATCAAAAGATAATAACTGAATAGTCGATTTATTACTGAGTTATGGAGTAAAAACTAGATCATGTCTGCATCCTTACTACCCAAGCAGTCTTTTGCCTAAAAATTTTTTTAAATGAAGAATTTTTTTAGTTTAATTTTATTCTTAAAAAATTCAATTAATTCTCTATCGAATGATACTAAGATTACATATAAAGGGCCATTTAACACTGAGTTACAGGGCAAGAACCAACTCGGATCAACGTCCCCAGTTTCTCCACATTTAATAAAAATTCTTTTTCAAATCCTTACCTAAACCTAGCAACTTGTTCCTGTACAGCATTCTGCAACTTATCCATCATTAAAGCATTTTTTGTCAACTCCTCAGAATTTGAAGAAATATTGCTTGCAGAAGCTGAGTGTCCTCCACACCTTGCTAATTTTATTTTTGAGGGAAGTTCCTCCATAATAAAATTTTTTTTAAATTATTTAAAATTAAATTAATTTATTTTTGGCAATTTTAAAGTTATTTTGAATCCAAATTTGGTCAGTATTTATATTCCTCATTTAATTCTAAATCGAGGGTTGTCAACATTTTATAGCGGAAATTAAAACTAAACTGCCTAAAATATTTAATTAAAATGGTTATAGCTAACTAATAAAAAATAAAAAAAGGACACATCTGTTAGGGCTTAATTTAAAGTTTTGAAGAGGAAACTTTATCGAGAATAATGAACAAAAATTGGATGGACCAAAATTGGGCTCCATATAATTTTGTGCATTTTGTATTGTCGGTTCTGGGTCGATCCCCGTCCCTCCCTTCTCCAGTCCGCTTTCTCGAAAAACATTCCCTTTGCTCCGTGCCCCCCCCCCCCCACGTCGGGGACCAACCCCAATCGGTTATTGAATAATCTTCGATGTCATGAGACGATCCTAAAACCTTCGGAACGACAAGCTTCTGAAGCCTTTAGATTCAATCACAAAAATAAAAAAATATTTATTTACATAATTTATTAATAAATGCAAGGAAAAATAAATAAAAGTCAAATTTGGAGGGATTCAATGTTCATAATAAAGAGATGAATTGAGGAGTCATACAGGAACCTCTCTCAAAAAACCCCGAAAGATTCCAGGGGTTAAGACAAGGAACCTTTATATTTTTTTAACTAAGATCAGTTAATAGAAATACATATTTTTAAATTTTACAAAGTACAAAATAATCTTTTTTGGCATTTATCTCTCAAAGAATTTAGTAAGGAACAAGGTTCTGAATTTTTGGGCCAATATTCTTCAGAGACAATTGTTCCATTGGCATATTCTCGAATATTGAGCATTTGTTGATCTGTTGATTCTGTCAGGGTTACCATACTTTGAATGCTAAAAAAGAGAGATTAAAGAATTTTTTAAAGACTTAGAGGTTCCAAGGTTCGGGTATAAGAGCGAATACCTAAACAAGGACATAGCGCCTCTAGTTTCTGTGAAAACGGATCATAAGGACAAAACTATTTCCAATATTATTTAACACGCTGATCTGCAAGTGCGGATACAACCAGAGGTCGATCGGAATTCCAATTTCAGGCACCTTCTCATATCCGATAGACCTCTGGACAGAGGATAAAAGGCATGAATGGGCCCATGAAAAAGTCGTTTATATGGAAAGTATATAATAATATAGGGAACGGATCCGGATCAGAAAAAGGGTCGGATATCCGGAAATTTTCGGTTCGGATCTGGATAACCGAAGATTTCCAACTATCCGCCCTTACTCAAGACCCAAGATAAAGTAGCTAAAAAATGTAAGTAATCCTTAGAAAAACTTAAGAGTGGGAAAGGTTGCTGAAACTCTAGAGTAACTGATTTGATATTGGTGGGATGCCGCGCCCTGATTAAAAATTTTCTCCCATAATCACTCAAGAAACATTTAAAAAAGGCTTCCTTACGTTGAGATCCCTCCCGAATTTTTGTAAAAAGCATATTCAGCTTTTCCCTGTTTATTAGCCTGTACAGAATATGAGAGTTGTAAATCCATAGCAATTCTGTGCATTCCATACAGCACCAAAGATTCAGCTAAAGATTCGGCCAAATGATGTTCATTAATTAACTGCTGCTGTTTTAACGAAAAATTTTCTTGGCGGGGAATTTTGGGTAGAGAAGGTTGTCTGTCATTTGTAGAAACAGTTGGAAACATTTTATTATTTAGTGAAGATGCTGTTTCAGCTAAGACTTGAAGAGGGGTAGAGGGAGGTTCTGATGTTGAGGGTGTTGGTGTAGCTAAAAGTGTAGCTGAAGTGAGGCCACTTTTGCGTTTTTGTACCTATAAAGGGGGGTTAAAATGAATTTTTAAATTCTCTTAATTTTTAGAAATTTTTTTTTGAATTTTTCAATTGAAAAAAATTTTTTTTAAGGTTTGGCGTTTTTTGCGCACACTCAAGTTTTTTTAAATGTTTAAATTAATTTCTCACAGTTTTAGTTGTTGGCGCGTGTTTATTTAAATCAGAAAAACATTGCTTGTTCATTTGTTGTTCTGATTGTGTTTGGGAAAACAAAACTTGTTGTAATGCTGTAGCAAATGTTTCTGATGTTGTTTGTTGTTGTTGAAATGTTTGTGGAGGGAAAGAATTGATGTTTTGTTGAGAGATGTTTTGTTGAGAAATGTTTTGTTGGGGAATGTTTTGTTGGGAAAGGGTTTGTTGGTTTTGTTGTTTGGAAATGTTTGTTTTGGATGTTTTTGTTGTTAAATTATTTTTATTTCCATTCAAAACATGTTCATCCAAACATTGTTTATGTTGTTTGTTTATTTCTTGTTCTGATTGTTTTAATGATGTTTGTTGTTGTTGTGCTCTCTGCACTGCTGCCATCCATTCCAAGTTACACAGCCAAGTTGCAAAAGCTTGTTGTTGTTGAAAATTCTGATTTATATTTGTTGAGTTAAAATTCTGATTTTGTTGTTGAAACAATTCTGAAGCAGCAAACAAGGCAAACATTTCATTTAATGTTTGTTGTTGCAAAACCTGTTGTTCATTTGTTTGTGTGTTTCTCTGCTGTAATTGTTGAAGCATTGCACTATTTTCGAGTTGTTGCAATTGCGATAGTTGGTTTATTGCAGCAGCCTAGAAAAAAATATTTTTAAGGGGTAAAAAATTTTTTCTTTCTTACAGTTTCTAGCCTCGCAAGAATTTGAGGGTCAAAAGGCAAATTTTGTTGTTGAGTCATTTCAAAATTTAAATTATTAATTGAATGTAGAGGTGCTTCAGAACCGTGTATTGGAGACAATTTGCCTTCTTTTTGTTGCTG